>OY755189.1:12882137-13041644 GCA_963576735.1 Bedellia somnulentella | reverse complement strand
CCCACGTTTTGCATGGACAGTGTACTCACGTGATAGGGGCAGGCCTATCGCCGTTTTGTACGAATACACTGTCACATGACTAAGTACAACTCAGCCATGTGGGTTTCCTCACGATGTTTTCCCTCACCGTTAACAACCGTGATAAATTAACCACACATATGTCTTTATAAAAGACAAATTGGTGTAGGCCCGACCGGGATTTAAACACTAGTCGCTTGCACGTTAACCGGTGTTCTACCCATTGAGCTATCACGTCGTATCAATGTATTGGTATTTCAATGTTTGTTACAAACAAAGAGATACATCTATTCATGCTACTGTCTGCCTACTGTCACGTGTCATACATTTTTTTATTTATTATTTTAACCAGTTTCTAACAAACGAAATAAATGTAAATTAAGATAACATAAAAACGCATACATACATATATTCACGGCTTTTAATCCTTAAGGCTTTAAGATTAGACGTTATAATAAATGTATGTATGACTAACACTAAAAAAAACCATATGATATAACTCCTGCACTTCATAGCCATATTTGCGATATAAGCTTAAACACTCCTTATATCCGATATGACAAATTGAAACACAAGACAACACACTCACCCCATCAACCCACCGCCCTTCCATCCTGGAGTTCCACTCGCCCTGCGCCGTATAATAAGGCTTCTTCTCGTTAGCGGCGAATATCTCGCACGTGACCCGATGTTTCTTGCCCCCGTAGAACGGTTTCGTGATGAATTCTATGTTCGCTTTGTGCCCCGTCTGCGGGCATTCGATCACCACGGGACCACCTAGCTCGATCCATGGGACTGTTAGGATTGATCTGGAAGTTAGAATCGTCATGTTGAGGTAGTTTTTATTCATTAAATACATCACTTATAGTTCCTGCTTTTTAGGCTGTCCTGAATAGTATTATGAGCATCATCCTGGATTGTAAGATGCATATTTTTTAACAGAGTGTATTATTACATAACAAAAGAAAACCAGTCTCAGTGAACCATCTTTTATAGCATATTTAACTCTCCCGATTTTAAAGTACTTTTAATGTAGTCCAAGGTTTAAAAAAAATGGGATGGCATTTTCCCATATTTTAACTAGCTAGTTAGCTAGAAACTGGAGAGAAATTTTAGCTTTTTTAAGATACTTAAATACGGAAATAAGTCTTAATAAACTTATCAACAAAAGTATAAAAAAAATACCTTCCATATCCGTTAGGAAACGTGAGTATATATTCTTCACCAACATCGAGTAGGGTGACCTTGCCTTTGCCAATATTGTGTACTCCGATAGACAATCCAAGAAACTTGCTTTTCGTCCAAATCCAGGCTTCGAACTGTATTCTCTTATTGACGTGTTCCGCGTAGAAAGCTGATATGGGCGGGTGATGGGAAACTTGTTCGGCCACGAAGGATAGCTGGTCTGGGGTGCACCATGGGACTGGGCCTTCGCCTACCTCCTGGGGACAGAGGGGTTTGATATAAAATATCAAAGCATTAAGAGGGCTTTTACCAGTTTGGGCCAGTTTTAAAATGAGTAAAAGTATAGGATTTACTGCAATCAAGACAATAACAAAAATATATGTGATTCTGAAGGATATGTGTTAGTGGTCTGGAGTGCTGAAATATGAAATTATATCATTTTAATTCTTTAAAAAAAGTCACAATAAACACAATAAAATATCACTATAATTGACTAAAAACCTTATAGAATGCATGCAATCTTCTTCTTTTTTTTTTTGAGTATTGATCAAGTGAAACACTAGTGGAAAAGAGTTTTGTTTTTGTAAAAATAATATTATTTCAAATGCAATAATTTTTTCATTCAAAATCGTGGAGCGCCGTCTTTGCGCGTAAGCATGTGTGCGTGAACGCCCGTGTTCGGACAGTATCGGCCGAGGCCTCTTGCTGGATGGACCTGTGATCCGTTTCGCGCCATTCTCTTGCGATCTTACGCTACCGCAAACTTTGTGTTTTCGTGTATATTATAGTGCAATCACCATGGGAAATAAGAAGAAAATACGAAAAAGAATAAGTAATAATATTTTTAAATCAAACGCCAAACACATGAATGAGATAAGAAGGTAAGCTCAGTCTGTTATTTGAATTTTCTTTTAGTCTGTAAGTTGTTGTTTTCTAGTTTTTATTGTTATAGGTGGAGATTTTTAATTGGCATTGCACTGTTTACCTTATTGTTTAGTTAATGTATACGCTGTAAATCTTCCAAATAAAATAAAATAAAATAAAATTTTGTTCTTATTTTTTATTTGATTATTTTTCTTTACAAAATCTACACACTGCGACTAACGGCCGGTTACCATGAAAAATGTAAAGATAGAGACAGTTGTATCTATACCCGTCTCAGTCAGTTGTATCTATAATCCGTTGTAAAACAAACCGATATTATCTTTGTTGATACCTAACCGTGTGTTTTGTTTTTTCGTGCACTGGTAAAGCTTATACGTAGGTATACTTTACGCACTTACATATGATTATTATTTTTTGCAGAAAAAGGAAACTTGAAAATATCGATGGCGGCGGCGGCGAAAGTATTTTCAAGGCGTAAGTTACTTTCTATGTAAACTATCGCGAGTAAATTATTGTGTACTAGTGGGGGCTTCAACCGCGCCGCGTCTCGGAGGTCGCGGGTTCAATTCCCAGCCGGGGCGAATGTCGGTATGATAATGAGGAACTGATTTTCGTGCTCGTGTCTGGTCGTATTTGTCCTTGTCTTGTAAATGTGTGTGTTGTTCATCAAGCACCCTAGGGGACACCTTAGGGGCTTTGAGTGTGTACGTTTTTATTATATTTTATTTATAGTTGCTGTGTAGTGGCGGCTTAGAATAACACTACCCCATTTCTACCCGTGGGTGATCGTAAGAGGCGACTAAGGGTATAGGGGCTTTTTAAGTGATTTTTGGGCGATGTGGTTGGAGACCTGTCACCAAAAACATTTATTATTACCATCTTTTCCCCAATCAACTTCCAAAAGTGGCTGAGGAATTTCTCACTCCAAAGCTCTGGCTACCCCGTTAAGGGATTTATAGCCGTGAGTATATGTATGTATGTTTATTTATAAACTAGAGGAAATTTTGAGATAAAAAGTATCTTATGTCCGTCTTGCGGTTCTAAGTTACCCACCTACGAATGTTCATCCAAATCGGCATGAGATAACGTGTAAATTTGTCACTGCGCGTCACTTCTTTTTACAATCAAAGTTCTATTTTTTCAGGAAAAAACCGCGTCTAACCGATATTGATGATGAAAATCACAAAACAATATCATCTGTAGATAATGGTGGTACTTACCAGAGGTAAAAGTTATTCCAATGATTTTGAAGCATAGAAACCATAGAGCTGAATACTTTAGAAGTGCCATTTTTCGTAATTAGTAGTATTAATAATTTATTTGCCTTACAGATTGGAAACTATGGTACTGCATGACGACTCATTACTCGATGAACAGGTAATTTCTATTTTTATATTTGGTTGGGTAATTGAATCTCAAACTGTAAGTACCTACTAGGGTAACTTATACAGTTGTTGACACCCCAGACACATGCGAATATTTTTTCTTTATTAGGTAGGTATATTAGTTTAGACATTTGTTTAAGGTACAATTGTTAGGGCATTCGCTAAATATAATTTAGGTATTCTGTAATAGCTAAAGATTCACCCGAGATAATTAAATTATGTAAATCTTTTTGAGGTGAAGTAACTTCTAAGGGGTTTTTTTTATTTTAACCCGAATTGTTTCACATTTTTGTAGTAATACTAATGAAATCATTAATTTCAGATTACTAGCGCTCCTGTTAGCCAAAATAACGATGACATTGAAAATCTACAAGACAAGACATTAAGAACTGATGAGGATATAATTCATAAGAATAATGTAGGTTTATCTTAACTACATTGAATTTTAATTATATGTATTAAATAGTTTAGTTAAGTGCTTAGATGCCATTTTCATCGCATCTATCAGCAAAATTATTTTGACATTTAACAAGGTTTTGAAAAAAAATGTAATATTAAAATTTATAATTTGATTGTTTTGTTTATAGGAAAATTTAAACGAACCTGACGAGGTACTGATGATAGATACCGAAACATCAAGCTCGATTGTGAGTAAAATGATCTATCAAACTAAATCATTCGACATTTTAAAAAAACGATGAAATTTTTAATAGTTTTCTTTTTTTTTCAGCAAGATCTTATGATCGAAGGTAGACGTATAATTGACTTTCAATATTTTTGGAGTCAGTTAATGGTCATTGACCAACACAGCGAAAGATTTAATTGTAAATTAAACTACTTAAAAATAACGGCAGAAAAACAAGAAGGTTACAAATCTAAATTTCATTTAAAATGTACATTATGTGGATCTCTATTTATTTTGGAGTCAAGTAAAACTGAAGAACAGAGTCTGGATGTTAACGTTGGTGCTGTTTCAGGCGCAATAGTTACAGGTTTTGGACTTTCAAATCTGAATGAATTAACAGCATCGATGGGCTTGCCAACCATGCCATTCAGATTATATAGTAAATCGCACGAAACGGTATCTAAAATGTGGAGAAATGCTGCAGAGGAATCAATGGCAAACGCCGCTAATGAAGAAATAGATGCGGCGAGATCTCGTGGTGATGTCAATTCCAGTGGGGTTGCAATGATTGCAGTTGAAGCAGATGCTTGCTGGAGTAAACGCTCCTACAAGAACAACTATTCTGCACTTTCTGGTGTTGCTGCTATAATTGGAGAGCATAGCCGCAAAGTTCTGCATATCGGAGTACGCAACAAATATTGTGTTATCTGTAGTCGAGCGAACAAAAAAGGTGAACAAGCAAAACCTCACAACTGTACGAAAAATCATACAGGATCCTCGACGAGTATGGAGCAAGCCATAATAGTGGAAGGATTTAAAAAATCTATCGAGGACCGAAATTTAATTTACAAAACCTTGATCGCAGATGGGGATTCAAGTACATATAAAAGTATTTTGGAATCTAGACCCTACCCAAACGTACCCATCCAAAAAATTGAATGTACCAACCACCTTTTGAGGAACTATAATGGTAAAAATTTGTTGGTTGTTAAAGACACGAGCATTCCGATAGAAGAACGCAAATTGTTAAGCAATGACCGTTTGACAAGGCTCCGCACTGCCGTTCGATCTGCTATAAAATTCAGAAAACAAGAGAATGATACAGATTCAGACAAAATAATAAATTTGCAAAAAGATATAGCGAATAGTCCCCGGCACATCTTTGGCGACCATTCACAGTGCGCAGATTATTATTGTACAGAAAAAAGAAAAGCGGAAACAGACCTTACTACACTAGCTCCAACTCTTATTTTAAAATTACAAAGGAATGCTTCTCAACTTGCATACAATTCCAGAAGTCTATTGCACTGTTACACTAATAATCGTGCAGAACAATTCAACAGTATTGTAGCTAAAATGGTTGGTGGAAAGAGGGTTAACTTTTCGCTGAAAGACTCCTATACTACCCGATGTCACGCTGCGGTAGTAGCTTTTAATACTGGAAAGTCACAATACACGTTATATAAATCCACTTGCCATAAAAGCCCGGGTAAATCGCTAAAAATGCTGGAAGCCAAAAGGTGCTCGCATAATATACGCAATGTGGAGCGAAGAAAGCATTCAAGCTGTGCCCGCAAGAAAATAAATTTCAGCCAATTGGACGCTCATTACGGCATAGGTTGTGAAAAACCAGATATGCCTGCTGAGGACTTTGAACAAGCGAAACAACTTTTTGTCGAAAACTTAAAAGAACAGGCCTCAAAACGCATCGAAATAGAGCGAGCTACTGTTTTGCAAGCAGAAAGTGCTTTGTGGTTGGAGTTACGAAGATGCATTTTAACTGCGTCAACGTTCGGCAAAATATGCAAAAGAAGACCAAACCAGAATTCTGCTCCATTAGTAAAATCCATGCTATACACGTATAGCTTAGACAATATAAAATCTATAAAACATGGCAGAGAAAATGAATCGAAAGCTATAGCCCAACTCTGTCAACAGGAAAATATCTCAATTGATAAATGTGGCCTTTTCATTGACGCAGAGCACTGTTTTTTGGGCGCAACACCAGATGGTTTGTGCGAAGAAGGAATAGTGGAGATAAAATGCCCGAGTTCTGCCTTTGGAATGGACCCAAACAACGCAATCGCTGCAAAAAAAATTAAATGTTTTGAATCACACACTTCTAGACTAAAAAATAATCACGATTGGTTCTTCCAAATCCAGGGGCAGTTGCATATAGCAAACAAAAATTGCTGTGTTTTCGCAGTTTGGACAGGCGCAGAATTTCCCCTTAAAGTTACAAGGGTTTATAAAGATACACATTTTTGGAACGAAAAAATGTTACCAAAATTGACGCAATTTTATAACAGGTGCATTTTACCAGAGGTCATAGATCCGAGAAAGGCCCGATCAATGCCTATACGTGAAATATTTATATAAATGTATTTAAATAAAAAAAACTGGCAAAATATATTTATGTATCTTTTATTCATTATATTAACAAGCTACAAGTTAGCCATTTGAATAATTTAAAAATATTACCGTATGTCGCACGTAGGCTCATATAGGGTTAATAGCGTGACTTAAATCTTACTTGATGGTGTCGTTACTGGATGGTGAGATTATAGAACTTATTAATAAAAATAATAACAATTGAATTTGACGATATGCAAACTTGTATTTATGTCACGCTAAAATCCATAAATGAGCCTATCGCCCGGTTTCTGAATTGAGTATTCCAGCTGAGAACAACTTAAGTATCGTTCTGTCGCATCGAAATCTTAACAACTGAATGAGACAAAACGATACTTAAGTCGTTCTCAGCTTGAATACTCAATTCAGAAATCGGACGTAAGTGTGTCGGCCAGATACTGCATCAGTCACCCTATTTTTAATTTTATCAAAAATATTTAAATAAAAAGGAGACATAAATAAATCTAATACTTTTATACAATTAAAAAAAATGTGAAAGGTATCTTGCGATCTTTAGATGCGCTGCCACTCGCGAGTAAAACTATTTTTTCCCCTAAACTATGAGATAAATTGAAAACATAATAGACATTTTTCCTTATCTAGCTTTAACCGTAACGAAATCCTATGAAAAGTTCCTAAAAATGGCCACTAGTATCATAACTGGATTCGCAACATTTGGCACCTTAATTTTATTTGGGGAAAAATTGTAGATTTGATAAAAAGAGTCTCAAGTCACGACTTCAGCACATATCACACAGCAATTTTTTGTTTTGTGTGTCTTGTCTATTTTCCTATAGCTCTATGGAACTCAGTTACGCCATCTATTAGGAAACAAGTACGAAACATCTAGGTCCGAAACGTCGTCTGCTGTTGTGTGATAGTGGTACTGAACTTGTCCGTTAGATGGCGTTATATCTTTTGCTTGTGTATGTATCCTTGTGTGCGTGCGTTTTTTAAGGCCACCTAATTGTAATAGTACTCTTAAAAACATGGGGAAGAATTCATTTGAAATAAACCGTACAGTTCGCATTCTTACAATTCATTTCCATAACCTGTCCTGTGCTTCTTTATTGGATCCCTATGTACCAGCGAACACTTGGTGAAGTTTATACATACATAGCTAGATAGTGTCGGCGTAGGGTGTTTAAGCTTTTTAGTCGATTGTTGAGCGTTAAGATAGGCCAGCAATAGCCCGACTAACCCCCCGAAAAACTTCCAAAACTGGCTAAAAAAGTTTGATTCTGAAGCTCTAGCTATTTCTTTTCGGGTCTTTAAACCTTGTATAGATAGAGTATTTACCTTATCTGTGGTGGTCCCATCAGCTGTGGGCGGATCCAAGTCCCAATAACCTCTCCTCTCCCAAGATAGGGTTCTATGGTTTCTTGGCAACCTGAGACTTGCGGCCCGCGTGGTACGAGCTCAGGTACCAGGAAACACTTGGTAAAGGTTTTACATACATTGCTATACGTAGTGCTATAATATCACTAACCCGTTTCTTTCCGCAGGAATCGTAAGAGGCGACTAGAAGTAGGGGGCATTTTGAGTGATTTTTTTGGCAAGCAACAATATTTACCTTACAATCTTTTCCATTGTCAACTTTGGAAAGGGTTTAAAGATTTTCTGATTCTGACGCTATGGTCACCTTTTTTTTGGGAGTGTTAGCCGTGAGTACATGTATAAGATACCTTATCTGTGGTGGTCCCATCAGCTGTGGGCGGATCCAAGTCCCAATAACACCTAAAGACCTCTCCCAAGATAGGGTTGTATGGTTTCTTGGCAACCTGAGACTTGCGGCCCGCGTGGTACGAGCTCAGGTACCAGCGGACCACTTGCACCATGCGCTCTCGAGGGGTGGGCTGGTCGACTATCCTGGAAATGAGGGTTGGTCGTCATATAAGTAAAATTATAACATGGGAGTCTCGGTTACTTAGGGATATGAAAAAGGTTACAGGCCTAGACTCAAAGGGTCTAGCAGGCTAACCTAAGAAGATTGGCCCCCGCAGGGGATGTGGTTGTAATTTGAGGTGCAGTAGTGGCAGGCCCTAAGAACACTATATGCGTAATATCAGCCTTTGAACTTCTTTTGTTTTAGACTTATTTACGAAAATGTCAAAAAATCATGGTAATTTTTAAACTGCAATATTAGCTAGACCAAGTAAGCTAGAGTAACCAAATAAATTTAGAATTAAAGAACATGAAATAGGGTTCAAGTCTAAAACAAAAGAAGTTCAAAGGCTGATATTACGCATATAGTGTTCTTAGGGCCTGCCACTACTGCACCTCAAATTACAACCACATCCCCTGCGGGGGCCAATCTTCTTAGGTTAGCCTGCTAGATCCTTTTGTAAGAATCGGTTGAGCCTTTTCAGAGGAGTAATGTTAGAAATACTATAAATAAAACAGCTGTAAGCTGAGATGCACCTGCTTTTTTCAAAACAATATTTTTTATGGCTTCAATACAGGTGCTTGCGGGGTGTCTGTATAACTACTATCGCGGAATTGAGTGGGTCTTTTTGTGCTGGCATCCTGCAATGGGCAGCACCAACATGTGAGGTATATCCCAGTTTTGTATCATACAAAGACTTACTATACTCGCATTTTTAAAAAACATTAAGTGCAGTGCCGTGTTGCCGTGTAGTGTCGGCTTAAAATAACACTACCCCATTTCTACCCGTGGGTGATCGTAAGAGGCGACTAAGGGTATAGGGGCTTTTTAAGTGATTTTTGGGCGATGTGGTTGGAGACCTGTCACCAAAAACATTTATTATTACCATCTTTTCCCCAATCAACTTCCAAAAGTGGCTGAAGAATTTCTTATTCCAAAGCTCTGGCTACCCCATTAAGGGATTTATAGCCGTGAGTATATATGTATGTATTAAGTGCAGCTGTGTAGTGGGTAGTAGGCTTAGATACCACTACCCCATTTCTTCCGGTGGCTGTATGTAAGAGGCGACTAACAGTATTGGGGCTTTTGAGGGATTTTTGGGCGATGTGGTTGGAGACCCATCACAGACAATCTTTATTTCACCATCTCTTCCCAACGCAACTTCCAAAAGTGGCTGAGGAATTTCTAATTCCCTTGTCTGGCTGCCCCTTCAAGGGATGAATAGCCGTGAGTACATGTATGTATATACAAATAGGTATGAAAAACTCACCTAACAAAATGATCGGGATGCGCAAAGTAATCCGCGTACATCTCTAGCAGCGACCTCCGCTCTAGTATGAAGGTGGGCAGCACCACCTAAAAAAATAAATTAATAAATTTTTTTAAGGTCAAAACCTTCAATTTAACGACTCTACTGTTTCTTCAGAAGATGTTTGTAATGAAATGAAATGTTTTATTTTTTGAATGAAATTGTTTTTTTGCTTGAAATTGAAACATGGTAAAAGAAAGATGTTACAATATTGTATGGAACCACATGTCTCGTCAAGTTTCTTGACATATATATACATAATTAAAATTAAGACAATTACATAATAATAAAACTGAATTAAACCCATTATGAAACTTATAACAAATTATTAAATAAAAAACATAAAAAAATTGCACCTTTATCAAAATTTAAATATAAATATAAGTAAAGAGAAGAAGCAACAAGGATCTATCTAACACACACTTTTTTAAAGATTTGCGTTTAACATATACCTAGTCGGTGCTTAAATTCTGTCACAAACAAAATTGGCTATAAAATTTAAATTAGTCATGATATTCAAAAGATTTTTTTAAATAAATAAGCTTACATTAAACACAAAATTTATTCAAAACGGTTGCCACCATTTTTCGCAAAAGCCTTCAATCTTCGCGTGAAGTCTTCAATAGCAGCACGGCCCATATTCTTGTCAATATTGGTCACTGCATTAGTCAATGATGACTTTAGGCTGCTAAAATTTTTGTGAGGTTTAGAACAGACCTTCTTCTCCATCCTGCTAAATTTTGCAATCCAGTAGATTGAGGACAGGGCTAGATGAGGGCCAATCTTAATACCTTAATAGCTCGACATTCTGGCGCTCAAACCACTCCTGAGTTGTTTTGGCCTTATGAGCAGGTGCAGAGTCCTGTTGAAACACAAATGGCGATCCTCGAAAGAGTGTCTGGGGCAGATCTTTTACTATGCGATCTAAAACCGTGTCTCCGTACACTTTTGCACTGGTTTTGACATCTTTTTCACAAAAATGCACTTCAGTAGGTCCATAGTAGGACACTCGCAACGAAAACATGATTGATGGTGGATGATGACCGTGCTGCACTCTAGGAATGGCATTACAGTAGGCAGTAAACAGGATATTGGGGTGTCTTTTTCTTGCGTACCGCTTAAGCAATACTTTGCATTTTTTGGCTCTCATAGCTATCAGACGCGCTATCAGAATATGTCTACTACTTTTTCGGTAAGCTTGTGGTCCCAGGTTTTTATCGAGTACCTTTTTTAAGGTACTTCTGGTTAAACCCATCTTCAAAGACATCAATTTCTACTTGCGGTCGGGATTTCTTGCCGCACGCGTCTTGATTGCTTTGATCACCCCTGGAGTCCTAACTAAGGTTTCATTATACCTCTTGATGGTACGGTATACGAACCTCATCGTGATTTTTAATTTTTAAAACAAGTTGAATATTGTCTTTGGTGGACGGCCACAAAGATGCAATGCAATTACTGTTACTCAGTTCTTTTTGCGTGTCTAATACATCGTAAAAAAATAATGAATGTAATTGTGATTTTGCAAATTAGTGTTTAAAATTTTTTTTAAATCGATCACCATTTCATATTGTGGTGTTCTATTTTTTAAATTAATGGCCAGTGACAGTATTTAAGAACCGACTAGGTAAATATTTTAAGTTTTTAAAGTGAAATGCGATGGATAATATACTTACTTATGTCGGAAATCTTAAATTGTGACTTTTCATTGTGTATTTAAAATTTTATTTATTTATTATTTATTTTGTATGTGTTCATATTGTACCTTGGTGAGGTCCATCCCGATCTTGACCTGCGACAACAGATGCGTGACCACCGAGCCATGCGTCTCGATGGAGCCCAGGTCGTTGTCCAGCTCGTTTTCGTACAGCGCTGGAGAGAAGATTGTAGGTTAAAGAAAGAATAGGAGGCATACGATAGACATAAATACATATACTCACGCCTTTAGTTGCCACTGGGGTAGGCAACAATCGATCGTTACTTTGTACGATCCTGGTAAATTAATCTAACTTAATTTACATACAGTACAAAGTCCGAATAAAATGTTGATACTATGATCACTAGGTGATAATGTCACATGATGTTTTGAAGTATTAGTACCTCTGCTCAACCTTCGGGAATATTTGTTGTACGTGAACGTTTGAGTTAACCCTACAGCGCATACTGTTCCATATGTGGTACAACAAAATAAACAAGTTTCCTGATTGTTTTGAGATACATAGCGACATCTATTGACCGACGGAATGTTCTTTAAGCCCTTAGCAACGGCTTACAAATAACAAATGTATGTACTAGATGGCGTAAGCTATCGATTGACATTGATTCGTACAGAAGTTGGACGATCGGTTTGAATTCATTGTTCACGTAAATTGAAAAATCTGAATAAAATAGTTTGAACAATATTACAAAGTGGAAATAATAAGTTAACATTAGAAATAGTGTACACTAAACGAAGGTAAGTTATTTTTTTAAATTATTACTGTTTTATGTACTAATATACCTACTTATTTAAACGTTCCAGATATGGCACACCATGCATTAGTTCACTTCTAATATGTTGTTTTTGTTGGATTTGATTACAGATAATGGCGAAGAAGGTACTATCTAATGAGATGATTGAGCAGTATTTAGATATACCCTCGGGAAGCGAAGACGGTCAAGACTTTTCGAGTGCCGAAAGTGATGATGACATGGCGAAAATCAGAGAAAATTTGGACCAAATGACTGGAGATAGTGACTCTGAAAATGAAACTGAGCCTACTAGGTATGCACCATCATCTTCCACTTACTATAGCACGCCCTTTTGTCGAAAACAACTCCTACACCGAAACAAATCCTCAAGCCCGCATTTCCGAGGCGAGATTACGTCATCACGCCAAAGTAGAAGTTCATACACTTTGCCAGTTACCGGAAATCGGATTTCAAATAATAATACCGCTGCTAAAAGAAAGAAAAGAAATCTAATTTGGAAAAAGAAGTCTTTACAGGCTAACTATCCCCAATTTTCTGGAAATACAGTTTTAGAGCCGCCGATCACAACTATCGATACTCCATTGCAATATTTTTTATATTTTTTGATGATGACCTACTCACCCACATAGTTGAAGAAATGCATAAGTTCAGCATCCAAAAAGACCTATCTAAACCGTTCTGTATCACCACATACGAATTTTTTTTTTTAGGAATATGTTTGCTTATGAGCATTGCTCCATTGCCTAATATACGGATGTACTGGGAATCTGAGTTAGGTATACCTTTAGTAAGAGAAACTATGACCGTGAATCATTTTGAGAAGATAAGGCAGTTCCTGCACTTCAACGACAATTCCTTACAAGCACCATCATGCCATCCAGGACATGATCGCCTCCATAAAATAACCAAAATTCTAGAAAGTCTAAGAAGGAAATACCAGAGTATACCTAAGAGGGAGTCTTTATCAGTGGACGAACAGATAACGCAACGAAAGCTATTTCCTACGTCACTATCTTCCGAACAAACCACACAAATGGGGATATAAGCTTTTCCTGCTATGTGACGATAGAGGCATGGCATACGACTTCGAAATATGCTCTGGAATGGAAAATAATTCTGACTTGAGATATGCTGATGAGCCTCTGAGACATATTTGATCATCTTTCTGTAAATATCCACAATGCAAGGGTAAAACTTATATATTATGCGAAAAGTGTCGTGTTGAGTTGTGTTTGAACAAAGACAACAATTGTTTTAATAAATTTCATCAATAAGTAGAGCTATTGTTTTTATGAAACTGAATATATAATTATTTTCAATGTTCCTAATTAAGAGCCAAATATTAATGTTAATGCATACTGTTCCACATATGGAACCGAATTTAAAAAATAAATATCTTCAAAATTAATAAAGTATAATTTTTATTTTTTATTATCTCTAGACACTATATAAAACCACATATATTTTATTGACAACATTAAAAAAAATCATACATTGTAGGGTTAAAAGTGAGAAAGTAGTATAATTTGTTTTGCTAAACGCTATGAGAAGACAAAGACAAGAAAGCAATTACTACTCATCTTTGTAAGGTTTATAGTCTACAAATTGTACTCAAACAATAACTCAAGTTCACGAAAAAAACGATTGGCTGTTTTTTTCAGCAAGAAGTTATTAGTTTATGTGTTTTTGATATATATAAATTGTCGAGTGTGGTCGGCGTTGAATAGCACTAACTAATATTTCCTGTGGGTATCGTACGAGGCGACTAAGAGTATCGGTACTTTTTAGGTAATTATTGGACAATCAATCATCCTTTGTTTTACAATCTCTCCAACCCAACTTCCAGCTGGCTGATAATTTTCTTATTCTATAGCTCTGGCTACCTCTTTTCGGAGTATGTATTTATGTAAGTTATTCACAATTTCAGTTGCAATTGTCTTAATGCATTCTGGAGTTGAATCCATAACGCTCGGACTTTGCGATCGGAACAACAATCTACAATTTTATTGTAATATTCGTTCGATTATTGGGCGATTTTTTCCTTGAACTTTCATTTTAAATGAAAACAAGTCTTTTTGTAAACATTTGTTATCAATTACTAAAATACTGTTGTGATATTGTGCCAACAATTGAACATATTTTCATAACTGTTCAGCAAAAGCGCTCGGCATACGATAACAGTTTTTACATTGTTCTTTGAGATATTAAATATTTTATTATATTTTCACTAGCAACAATATGTACGCAATAACTTTAGCTGTGTAGTGTCGGCTTAGAATAGCACTACCCCATTTCTTCCGGCGGGTGTACGTAAGAGGCGACTAACGGACTTGGGGTTTATTAAGGGATTTTTGGGCGATGCGGTTGGAGACCCATCACCAACAACCTTTATTCTACCATCTTTTCCCCACTCAACTTCCAAAAGTGGCTGAGGAATTTCGAATTTCTCAGCTCTGGCTACCCCTTTTAGGGATTTATAGCCGTGAGTATATGTATGTATGTATGTAACTTTTATAAGAAATTATTATATAAAACATCAGGGTTATTATAAGATTATACATATAGTACTAGATAATATGCGCAATAGAAATGCCAAAAGTGGTTTATAGAGAACCTTTAAAACCACGGTTTATCATCAGCCACTTTTGGAAGTAAAATTGGACGTCTTTAAAACAATGCATTTATTTCAGAATTGTATTTATCTATTTAATTTTGACTATTCTTTGTATTATAATTTGAATACAACGTGGTTTAAGAGAAACTCAGTCGAAGTTTTTACTTTGGGGGAGGCCGATGTCTAGTAGTTTGCAGGTTGGTAGATCATTGACTAAAATTGATTAAAATTAGCCTGAGCAAACGAAACACGTTTGATGCCAAATTAATTTACATTCTTCCTTTCTTTCTATTAATACAAACATACCATCGTAATCAATTTCGCCGTCCGTGGTGCGCGGCAGGTCGACAGCGCCCCCTAGCGCCGGCTGCTCTTTGACTTGAGCGCCATCTAGCGTCGCTGATCGACTCCCACTGTGGACAAAATACAACATATTTAAGAAACTTATATGAAGCTGTTCACATTATTTTTTCAGAGGGAGCAGATACCTCTAAACATATTATGTATGTAAGAAAGAATCAGGCCTCTTTTGTGAAAAATTGTGACAGACATATTCGAAACCTGAGAGACAACAATAAAATATCAGTACCAAAATACAGATTGTCAAAAGTAAATACATCTTTCATGGGGTTATGCGTAAAAATGTATAATAAAATACCTGAGGACATTTTAAATTTATCAGAAACAAAATTTAAAGCAGCAGTTAAAAGAAATCTTAGTTCGAAAGCATATTACAATGTCAATGATTACATTAATGATGAAGTGGCTTGGAGTCATTAGGGCTCTGTGCAGGATGTTTCCGGGCTAACACCAAAATTGTAATGGACGTAGAAAAAGATGTGTGTTGACGAGTTTCTTACGGGTTCTTCTCTCAACAAAACACCTTCCGAATCCGAAGTAAACTTAGTATTAAGTTAAAATTTGACGTTCAAAAAACAAAGATTTATCTTTTTATTTTGAAATAAATGATTATTTATTTATTTTATTTATTTATATTTATTTACATAATTACTAATAAATTAAGGAAAGAAGAATTTTGACATTAGCGGGAATCGGTCCTGCAGGGCAAGCACGAGCCGTGTTTAAACTAGTTATCGCGTGGGATAAAGCAGCCATCTCTTGCGCACTTACTTAGTATCGTATACTGCCATCTCATTCTAAATGTTATCGTGTCGATAAAATAGCGCTCGTGCTTGCTCTTCTGGTCGAGGTCGTGGGTTTGATTCCCGCTGGTGTCGAAATTGTTCTTTCTTTTATTTATCCTTTTTTTATTAGAAGAGAAGAATCCCCACATGAGGTTTCATGAACAAAAAACATTCTAACTCTAAACATTATGTTTTATTTGGTTTAATTGTAATCAAGATTAACCACTGTTTTTTGACAGTGTTAGCGTTAGGGGAAGGTCCATCGCCGCTTGGTCTCAAATAAACAAAGTGAGCTAAATAGTATAACTTATACATTAGTGATATAGATTTCATTACAATTACGATGTTCTTACTGGTGGTTCACGGCCTTTTTTAATGTTATCACATTTACCTGTAAAACGGTGAAAGCTCGATTCAGGATTAGAACTCATGAAACTTTGAACACAACAAACAACAATTACAACACAAAAGGTCAGGATCTTGTAGGTTAAGCAGATGAAATACATTTGTTAAAAACATGTATAAAACGGTTGATGAATATAGATTAAGCTTGAAAGGTTTGCCATGACCGTACAAAATATCGATCTATTGTCTCTGCCTACCCTGGAACTAATGGAGAGAGTATATATCTCTATGTAACTAATTATTCTGTTATAATTAAAATTTAAAACTTTTAATGATGAAACATGAAGATTTTTGGGATTTATGGCCGTGAGTATATGTATGTATGTATACCAAAGCGTATTTTACTGTGTTATCTAAGAAAAAGTATTGAACAAGGTAAAACATAAACCTGCTACCAATCCAGCCCCCGTAGCATGAGGCGTGTGAGAGCGTGTATGTCGCGTGAGAACTGAGAAACTGACAGATGTTGTATGAACAATCTGTCAGTTTCTCACTTCTCACGCGACATACACGCTCTCACACGCCTCATGCTACCTATACTGATATCCAATGTAGTACTAGAGTACACAACGTTAAAAGCTTTAAATTTATAGACTATTTTTTTCAATTTAATTTAATATAAACACATAGCAGCAGCGTCTTGGTTATTTTACTATAATAAAATAATTAAATGTAAATTTAATTATTTTATTAATTTTTTATTAATTATTTAAATATAAATTTGTTTACAAATATTTTCCACTTGATCAATCATGACTTTTGACACATTGTGATTGATGGCATTTTACTTGATTTCAATTTGATATTACGCCGCCAACGTCATGATATATGCCTTCCGATATGCAATGTTTCATTCAACTTACTTATACTCAGGCTCAGGCCAATAGTTCTCTTTGGGGTAGGCAGAAACTATCGATTGCCACTTTGTACGATCCTGACAAAACTTTTGAGTTTCATTTACATACTTCAATATTCAATATTATTGTCTTTTTTTACACTTGTGACGCCTGACTTTTTAAGCACATTCTTTACTTCTACATTAGATGTATTATAATAATAATACACTTTATTTAACACCAAAACAATACACGGACATATACAGAATGAATATACTATAAACAGGTAAACAACAGGCGGACTTATTGCTAAACCTTTTGAGAGTAGAGATTGCGCATGAAAATTAACAATATGGAGATCATTATTAATTTTCTTTCATCCATAGTAACTTTTCTAACTCGATATTTCACCGCACAATACATTTATTTATTTATTTATTTATTTATTTATTTATTTACACAGAAATAATCTTTACAGGTATGGCCTAATACGATTAATTCTCACATATTTTACATTCTAATTATATTATACATACTTAGTTTTTTTTTTTTAAATTTCTACTTTCCTTATTATCTACAAGTATAACTATCAACTTCATAACATAAATAGCGTAGTGCTGTTTTTGTGAAGTCAGTCAGCGAACAGTGGAGAATATCGATCTCCTCATCGACCTGGTTCAATGCGGCTATAGCCCGCGTTAGTGAGTTTTCTCGCAAAAGATTTGTCCGAGACGACGGCACTATGAGAAGCCGAGCACGCCGTCGTCGCAACGTAGTATTTGGAACCTCAACGCTCAATATAGTAAGAATAGTGGGATTGGAAATAATTCCTCTTAGAATTTTAAATAAATACACCATTAGAGTGAGATCTCTTCTAACCTCCAACTTGATATACCCTACCATACCCAAAATGAACAGAGTAGGGTACATCAACGGATAGTACGGGTACACACCATACAATTTAAAATACAAGAATCTTATAAATTTATTTTGAATTTTCTCCACCATGAGACAATATTTTGTTTCATGTGGAGCCCAGATGACTGCATTAAATTCTAATTTACTTCTCACTAAAGAATTATAAAGAGATTTTATAGCCTCTATATTGGTAAAACCCTTAGCCGTGCGCAGCACAAAGCCAAGTGTTCTGAATGCTTTCTTACAAACGTTCACAATGTGACTACGAAAAGTTAGATCCGCACTAATAGTGACCCCGAGGTCACGCACTTCCTGCACCCGCGGTAGCACTACTCCACCAATGTGATACGGGTGGTGGTATGGAGCGTGTTGCCTAGTTAGTGTGATAGTGACACATTTATTTATGTTGAGCATTGGTGATTAGTACCTCTTTAAGAAATTTTTCAAGAGCAAAACATGCGTTAAAAGGTGAAACCAAATGATGTCAAAATTGCAATAATGTTTTAAATATTAAAATCGATTCAAATGTTATTAGTTACTCAAGAAATCAAGACTGTAATAATTTATAAATAAAAAAAAAGTACAAGTTGGTAGTATAGTTTTAGCGTAAAATAGATCTCATTTTTTTAAGTTGGTATACTACCCTCATAGTATAGAGTAAGAGTGGTATACTTTTTTGTCAATATAAATATCTATTATATTCATTATTATTTTATTTTATTTGGGGCAATCAATGAAAGCATACTATATTTAATTTAAAAATTAAATTACATGTCACTCGGTACCACTACATCCGACCATGTTATCCACGAGTCAGTATGAATATTTAATAGAAAAAAAGACCTACCTCTAGTCTTTCATTAATGATTAAGAAAACTTTTAAATAATCCATCAACCAAAAGTAACTACTGAATATTTTTCAACTATAATATTATGTACCCAAAAAGGTATGGTACACTCTACCATACCTTGTGTTTAACGTTTTTTTTATAAATTTAATAATTTTTTTTGTAGAACAATTTTAAAGTGTAATATCATCATGTTTTTCAGTAAGAACTTTAATTGCGCGAAATTTCATACTTCTCCATACGCGCAAATTTTTGTAATGAGAGGGTGGTCACCCACTCATTGAAATTTAACAATCAATTTCAGTGTAATTAAATTAACCTACCTTGAAAAAATGGCTTATTGTATATAAAGTAAACTACGAGTATAAGTTTGCATTTCAATTCACTTATTATTAAAACATATTCGTACTACAAATTAAGAAAGATAAAATAAAACATAAATATATGACTATTGTCCAATACTAATTGTTTATCCTTAACCACTACCCCTTTTCGATATCAAACTCATTGAAGTAACAATCTCTCTAGCACTTTTCCGCTAAGGGTGGCCAGCTTTTCCTTTTTCGATATCAAATTCATTATAGTAACTAAACCTCTCTAGCACCTTTCCGCTAAGGGTTGCCAGCATACAAATCACGCAATCCCAACCCTAGTCAATATGTACACGGGCAACCTGACCCCAAGGTTCCGCGGGTGTCAAGGTCGTACGCTCGAGGGGAAATAACAGCTGCGACGTCGCCTTTGTTTCATACCATTTCACTTCGAGATATGACACACGTTTATCGTTAAATAGGTAGCTGTATTGCATAGATTAAATTTAATAGTGTGCTCAAGGCGTTGTATGAAGAATAAAAGGGCGTTTCAGAAACATCGAATGTGAGGCTTGTGAGATTTGCCAAGATAGGTGCAGTGACTCCAAAGAGTGATAAAGTGGTTATCGCAAGTCTTTCCCAATATGAAGATAGTTTTTTTTTCATATTGTAGTCCTGGTTTTACAGTAGTTATTTGTATGTTGGCTTAGAATAGCGCAACTCCATTTATATCCGTTGTGTTTGTATGAAGCGATTTAGGGAGTTGACATTTGCTAGCGATTGGTTGGAAAACTAGTAACTGATAATAATTTCATTTCACCAAGCTCTACTCCCACTTTGAAATGGAGATACAAAATTCATTGTTCCTTTTTGTTCCTTTGGTAGTTATATAATAACTAGTGAGCTCTTCGTGATAAATGATTTCATATCAGGTTCAATGCAAGACTATATTTTATAATACAAATAAGTCAATATCTGTGACGTCACACTGTATTGTTAATTGTGCGAAATGACTGCAGCATACTGTAATGCTCCTTCATTAGCGTGAAGATGTTTATTTATTAGTATTTTCGCATACCTTTATATTGGTACTTGAACAATATAACTTCAGCACATACTAATGTTATTAACAAAGTTTTTTTTAAAACCGGTGCGTAGGTGTAGGTGTGTGAATGTCGGTGAATAAACTCTATATTAATTTTAGAATACCTAAAGCGCTTAAGATAGGTAGAAAAAAACTTGTTCTTTAAGGTGCCCATACCAAAATTAATATAACGCAGATTTCTTAATAGTATCTTTTAAGTAAAATAATTAACATTCACATCTTGGCCCCCTGCCAGGAGTGAAAGAACAAAGAAAGAAAAACTTGTACTGGTCACTTGTCGAAGAGGAAACTTGCAGAGGAGTATGAGAACATCCTATACTCCTACAACAACTACGAGTAGTAATGAGTAAGTCTATGCAAGATGTGTGGCCAGTATCCTCACGCGGTTTAAAAATCGAGGCGTCACGATCTAGGATTGGAAATTTTGTGACCGTTTTGTGGAGAGGGTGACAATAATATCGGGTGATGTTCAGTAGTTATAGTACCCCATCCCTTCGGTGATGTACAGCTTAAAACTTAATTTGTGAGACTCTAATATACCTCTGCTGAACTACTATTGAAGATTGTGATTACTGCACTTATTATAATAATTAGAAGTTTCTATCGTTAGTATGAACGGAAAGACCTTGTGAGAGCCAAGCGAGACTGGCTGACGCCCGGCTTATTACATAGCGTCGATACGTTTCTTATTGTATGTTATTATGACTAGCATTGCGCCTATTTAAAGTTATTGTCTGTTTGATAGGGTTTAAAACGCTACAATATATTTAAGACACAAAAATGTTTATAAAACGCTACAAAAGTAACGAAACTGAAGACAAAACAAAATGGTGTGGCAATTAGCAGATATATTATACAAACGACAGCCACCTGAAGTGTGAAGAATTAGAGAACATGCATGAAAATATATATCAAAAATATTTCCAATAGGAAAATATTTCTTAGGTTCGTACGTGGCGATTAATTGTCTCAGCCAACCCCTATGGGAATTAAGGCATTATAGTAAGTATGTGCGTGCGTAAGTACAGGAATGTATGTATAAAATAAACTGATATTCTCCCCTAAAAAGCATATTTTTTTTGTTGAAATGGCAGGTTACAAGATCTTTCTACATTTGAATGAGCTATTTTAAGAAGAATACGCCCGACTTCTGAATTGAGTATTCCAGCTGAGAACAACTTAAGTATCGTTCTGTCTCATTGGAAACTTAACAACTGAATCAGACAAAACGATACTTAAGTCGTTCTCAGCTTGAATACTCAATTCAGAAATCGGGCATAAACTATTACAAGGAGCTAAAATTTTGTGAAGGTAGTTAGTATTAATATTTTTTTAGTACTGTCAAATGACAAATAAAACCACAGTATTCCCGTGACCATGATAAGTTGATAACTGAAAAACTTTTGAAACGTCGGGCTTTAAAAACCATGTAATAACACGCGATTAAATATCCGAAAATCAATAGTTTGTTGTAATTGTTATGTGCAATCGTGAAAGTCTTAGAAAATACTAGAGTAGTTAGTATATGTCATGATTTAATTTTCGATATATTTATGTAATATTTCTATTCTCAACCCAACTCTATAAACTTAACATGAATCGTAACATGTGTTAAGATACATACGTATTATTTATTTAATTTTATTAAAAAATATATTAGTAATTACAACTATTATTTTATAAGACACTTTTAGTTCAAAAAGTCAATTTATGGATTAAGGCTATAATACAGCGCCATTATGAACTAAGAGCTTTTATTGCGTACGTTGCCAACACAGTTAAAGTTACGCAATCATTATGAGCTTTCCTTCATTGCCACAATAATGGCTTTAGACCGAATAGCATACATACACCCACGCCATTAGTTCACATTGCGGTAGGCAGAGACTATTGATCGCCACTTTCCTGGCAATATTCATTTATAAACGTTAATATTTTTATACACACTGTTTTATTCTTAGCATGTCACAGAGTAAATAACACGCTCTGATTTTTCTAAGTGGCTGGCTAAGCGTTTTTATTAGTTTGGCTGGCTAAGCGATTTTATTACTACTTTTCTCACGTATAATCAGCATTAGAATGCAGCTTATACCTGCTACCTGCTTCGAAAATTCAGCGATTATCCTGTAGCAGGAAACAGTTCCGGTCATAACATTTAACAAATTGTTTTTTAGAAATATGGATTCATTACATTCAAATAGTCATTGAAAGATTGGATATCTGATTTCTGTGATACACTTGTAGTAGTTAGTAATAAGAAAATAAATTGTTTGTCGTTTAAATTTGCTCTATAAATTTTAATTTTTAGTTATTTCTGTATTTAAATTTATAGTAATTTAGCGTAGGTATACTTTACACCAGTACTTTTATCGAAAGAAAGAAAAGAGGCTAAGAAATGTTTTATTCAGCAGTCAGCACATAAGTATACAATAAAATAAAAGGTGTCATAATAATGGTTTTGGTATATTGGACACACCATCTGAATTTTCAGATTTGTGTAAGTGTACACGAAAAATCAGAACAGATTTCCATTGCCCTACATAGTGATGAAAGCGCCTCAGCAAACACTACTACATGTTACACACTATATGTTATTATATACAACAAATTACATCTTAATTATACAACAACAAAACAATCATCTTTTCTGTTGTTTCAAAACTTTGCCTGAAGATTTTCATGCACATCGGTTACCAACAACGCTGACGCAAGATCTTTATATAATAAATCCTTTATTTGCAGGCAACAAGGCCCATATAATATTAGTAAAACTTAACCTATGTTAGTAATTTACAATTTAGTGGGCAGAGGCTTTGGTTTCTGACGCGCAGCCCTGAAGCGCCGGAACACTATTCCCTCAGGCCAAAAATTCTCTCCTAGCAGAACCTTCTCGTGGACTGCGGGAACCTGGAGCCAATAGGATTTAAAGTTGGTCGGCCTACTGGGCTCCAGACGTGTGATGTTGAGCACGGTTATAGGACCGAGGCTCGTCTGCTCTATGTGACGCAAGATATCGTTGTGCGTCATCTGAGGATCTACTCGAGATATATAAATATCCAGCACCGGTGTTGCAGCCTTCAGAGGGCACGAGGCTGCTGGGACGGTACCACGCTTATTCCTGTTTGCACGACGTTTAGGTTTTTTCCCAACCAGGGTGAATCCATCGTCGTCTTTAACAGTCTTCGGCGCGGTACGAGCGGGCGCGGCTTGGCTCTCCTTTCCCTCCCTCAGGGTGGTAGTGGCAGGGGGTAGCAGGGGGTTTGGGCAGCGACGATGAGAGCGGGGGTGGCTTCCTAACTTCAGCACCTGTGCAAAAGAACCCTTTTCAACCACCGATGTCAGTGGCGCGTCGGGTGTGAAGACAGGTGCGGATGGGCGCAGAGAACTCGTTTTGTCACAAATTCGCTGTGTTGTCGGATTCTCACAGTCAATGACCGAGCGGCTTACTGGGTCAGTTGTAACAATAATATTGCTGCGTTGCGAAGTGTCAAGTGGCCGTCGCTTCTGCCGCTTGCGCGGCGGCGATACTTGTGCGAACACAACATCAGCATTTCGCAACGATGTCACCTCGCGCTGCAACTCAGCGCTGGCACGTTCTGAAGCCACGAGCTTGGCTTTGATGTCGGCAACGCTGGACTTCAACAACTGAATGTCCTTCAACAGCGATGTTACGTCAACATGGTCGAAGGTCACAGGAGGCAGCTTGTTAAGGTCCCGCGCTACATACGTAGGGATGTCATCCGGATCCGTCTCCTTGAAGGCTCGGAAGATATCTTGAAGATTTCTTTTCCCGCTGCCATCGGCCCTCCTCGAGGCGAGGCGCACGGCGGTGACGGCGGCGGTGTCGGCGAGGAACTGTCTCGCGGCGGTTATTTCAGCGTCCGTGTAGCTGGTCGCGCAGATCTGCTCAAGGCTGAGCTCGTCCATCACGTCCAGTTTGTTCTGCACGAAGGCGAGCAGCTCCTGCACCAGGATGGTGTCGGAGCGCTTCACGCTGGCAGTGGTCGCCATTGTTTAAACACACAATGACTCACATTTATTGCTGATTCGGCCGCTGCTAGGTAGCGTCCAATCGAGCCGGGCGTTCTGTCACAACTTTAATACGTCTCGCGTCTACGACCCAGAAAAATAATTGAGGTGGTATTATTTAATTTCGGTTACAAAGTAGTAGGAAAATATGTATGTAGAATAGCATTACCTGTCGCTATCCCTCCTTATAGACCACCGCCTACTGGTCAGCGCACGAAACATGGTAACAACACTTAATAGTAATCACAGCACTAAACAGGTTTATCACTTATATCACAATTAGTTTCCTTATAACACTACCACAGTTTAGGCACTACATTTGTTCAGTTTGATTTAGAATTGAAACACAACACTAATTTGTTTTCGCACTTGGTATGTCATGAGCTAAGGATATCAAAAGTTAACTAGATTATTGATATTTTATTTGATAATTAGGTAGAAAGGAAGCAATTTGGAATCATATTCACAGGATTTTTACATATTGTTACATATTTATTTCTATCAATTCACGGTATCCACTACTAATACCGACACACTTGTATTCTAGAGGGGTTAATACACAAAAGTTTAGTTTCCGAAAAAGCATACTTGATTTTAATTTTCTCTGTTTTAACCATAAACCTTAATCTAAACATATTTTTCTCTTTTTTTTCTATTAAAATCTTATAGTTTTCACATATATACCAATTGAAAGAAATACGGAAAATATGTTTAAATGCGGTTGGAGACCCATCACCAACAACCTTTATTTTACCATCTTTTCCCCACTCAGCTTTCCAAAATTGGCTGAGGAATTTCGAATACCTTAGCTCTGGCTACCCCTTCTAGGGATTTATAGCCGTGAGTATATGTATGTATGTATGAAAGAAATACTGAAAATAATAGAACTATTTTTTTAATTTTATTTATATCTCAGTTCATTGTGTTATAGTTAGCTCAAAGTAAATACATACTAAAATAACGTTATGTGCGAATATTATTGTAGCGACAGCAACATAAATAAAATGTTAGTCCATTTAGATGCAACTGAGTTAATGGATCAATCTATCCTATGACTCATTGCTATCTTTGTTAGTGGACAGGAATAGGATAAGATTTATTCGAACACTATAGAATATGTCATTTATTTTTCGCTTGTATAAAAAGAACAATAGGTACTGTTCCTGAAAAAATCTGCGCAAAAAGATTTTTTTTAACTAATTGGATTTCATTTTAGTTGGAGCAAATAACATTATATGTTTAATCATTTTCAAACAAATATCTTTATTGAAAGACTAACTGAAAAATTTACGTGTTTGATATTACTCAACATTTTACGCAAACTTTTGTTTCTTTTTCAGATATAGGACAAAGAACCCGTGACGTAATCCATCCAGCTTACAGCATTCCGATTCTTTGTGAACAATAACAAATCCCTATACGCCGGCATACTAGAAATCATAACAAACTACCGAAACAAAAAATATAAATAAAACATATAAAACCTCGCATTAACGCACAAAATGAAAACAAACTTGAGAAACGGCCAGTATTCGCACGGCAACGCGACTAAATTTAAACACAGAATGTTTATAACTAATAATCATCCAGTCACGTCTTTTCAGATAATCGCGAAAATTCTGAAATTTGAATATGGAATGGGCAAGTTTTCTTTTTAATTTCAGCGGTATGTTATTGATCGCGGTCGGGCGCTTGTAGCGCCACAGACGACGCGCCTCCGCGAAGCTCGGCTCGGTACTGAAGTGTGACGTGATCTGTATTACTGCTGAATTCAGCGCTATTCAGCGAATACGCTGTGCTTTCTTTCATTTCCTTTTTCAATGCTTTCAACTTTTTGTCGTGGACCTTGATTGTTATCGCATGAGTGAAATAGAGCTCGTTTTTGATTATAAAAGATACTGTGTTACCACTGTATTTTGTACTGGGGATATTTGTAGAAAATACTGTGGAATTTTATTTATTCTTACTCGAGTGCTTTCAATAGGCTTTTTGGAGCTTTGTTTCATTTTAAACTTATTTGTACAAGATCCCGCTGCTAAATCTGTACGTTCATTACGTATTGAGTCAAACACACATTTTAACATACGTTTATGAATAGGAGAATACACTGAAAACACGCAGCCAGGCCAAAGTGGCCGCAAGTAATTTTAGTTTAATAAATGTTTATTATTGTTCGAAGAAAAAATTCGTTCACTTGTTTTTTAAATGTAATATCATCCTCATCATAACAATGTGTATAAAGAATTTAAAAATTCATAGGTGCCGTTCCACATTCGGCCGCAACTATCTCGCAGCCAGGTGTAAGCAGGTTATATTTTGGAGTGTTTTATACGTTCATGATATACATACATACATATACTCACGGCTATAAATCCCTAGAAGGGGTAGCCAGAGCTAAGGAATTAGAAATTCCTCACCAACTTTTGGAAAGTTGAGTGGGGAAAAGATGGCAAAGTAAAGGTTGTTGGTGATGGGTCTCCAACCGCATCGCCCAAAAATCCCTTAAATGCCCCGATACCGTTAGTCGCCTCTGTCATACACCCACCGGAAGAAATGGGGTAATGTTCGTGAATTACACGCATATTTCTTATATGAAATTAAAGTTATTTTTTTCCTGATATGATAACGTTTTCTATCTGATCTAGATACGTTTTACGAGGCCTTTCTCTACTAACACTCCCATCCACATTGGCTCTATATATTTCTTTTGCTACTTTATTTTCATCCATCTTCTCTATGTTCCCAAACGATCTTTCCAATGGGAAATAATGGCGTGAGTATATGTATGTGAAATATATATGGATATCTCACGTTTTTAACAAATGGCAACGCTGATTTGCGGCTCCTTTTTCACAGGCAGCTATATATTATCATATTAGGAAAAAAAATAGCTTTAACTTTATATAAGAAATATGGGGTAACTTATGAACGTATAAAACACACCAAAATATAATCTACTTACACCTGGCTGCGAGGTAGTTGCGGCCGAATTTGCAACGGCACCTATGGATTTTTAAATTATTTGTATACATTGTTATGATGGGGATGATATTATATTTCGAAAACAAGTGAACGAAATTTGTCTCCGAATAATAATAAACATTAATTAAATTTAAATTACTTGCGGCCACTTTTGCCCGGCTGCGTGTTGTCATTGTATTCTCCTATTCATAATCTTATGTTAAAATGTGTGTTTGACTCAATACGTAATGAACGTAGAGAATTTTCCAGCGGGATCTTATACTATATACAGTAAAGAATATTATAGCTCCAATTAAGACCGCTTTGTATTATTTTCTAGCAGTGATATCTTTTTTGTTTTTCACTTATTTCTCTTTTTATACAGACACCAGACACTTGAGACAGAACACCAGATTAGCGCAAACCCTAACTAACATGAAAATTGTCTCAGAAGGCCCACTATCTATGTGCTCTAAAATCTATAATAAATTACCATCAGAGATTAGAGATATAAGTGATGTAAATAAATTTAAAAAACAATTAAAAGAAGTACTTACAAAACATATCTTTCATACTTTAGACGAATTTTACAATTATAATAATAAATAATACCCATATTAATTGATTAGAGCCTTGTTTCGTTTTGTTTTGGAAAGTTAGTACATAAATACATAAACAAATAATAAGTAAATAAAATAGTAGGAGCTCTTTGTTCAAATAATGGAAGTAGGGTAACTTAGGCAGTAACTGGCCCTTTAAGCACCTTGGCCACTTTGAATGTATGCTGTGCTTGAACGCGCTATTGCATTTGAAAGATAATAACATACTTGTATGCAGTGGGTCCTGTACATTAACTTTAAAGGTTATTTAATGATAAAGTCGGAGTCACAATAAAAATATTTTTATTTAAATAAAAACTGGTCATTTTGGTAGTAACTAGCCACAATTTTTGGTAACTGGCATACTTATTTGGACTAACTGGCCACATGAAATTACCATCAAAAACAATAAGCTCCGCTAAAGATATAAGCCTCAAGAACAGTACTGGGACAAATATTGAATCCAGACTCATCGCCGTTAAATACGCGCTGAGGGTCTTGGATGGCTGCAGTTAAATCAGTTTCATGCATTAACTAGCGATCTTTCTAACCAGGCCAGTAACTACTAAATTTAGTAACGTTATTTTATGTTGGCAAGATTTTGACAAGCAAGTCAGAATAATGCAAACAAAGCAATAAGATATAGTTTTGTACAATCTAATAAAATAAACTTTTGCGTAGTAATTGGCATAGGTGGCTAGTTACTATAAAATCTAAGAAAATTAAGTGCAGTTACTGGCCACCATTAAAATTGCTACAAATACACCAATTAGATGAATATACTGTATAAAATACGAATATTTACCTTATAAGCATCAAATTGGGCTATCACAAACAACACAGACACGCCAGGAACAGAATTTATTCGTATTTAAAGTTTTAATATTCCTTAAGAAAAAAATAACGTACTACTGCTTAGGCGGACGCAAGATGGCCTACTGTTAAACAATGACAAATTTTTTGGCGCCTTTATTGTTTTAAGGAAAAAATTACATTTCTCAATAGCTAGGTAAACAAGAAATCTTGTCAAATCACAACAGATGGCGTAGCCTTCCTAGTTTCCTTATTTAAGCAGTTTGTATTGCTGACTGGCTAGTTATTGGGGGTGGCCAATTATACCACTGTTTACCCTAATTACTTTAATTACTTTCATGGCTAAATGTACAGATATGTCCTCAGTATTATTATTTTTCATGTTTGTTTTTATGTTTAAATTTTAAGTTATACAGTTATACAATATGTTTAGTTTAAGATTTTAATTAATATTTTAAGATAATTTTAAGTTATATTATAATTAGATTTATATTGCTGTGCCCTACAGGGTCCACATTGGTACTTAATTATCTTTGTAAGATCATATAACATGTGGAATGCAAATAAAGAATTTGTATTTGAATTATACAAAGTATTTTATATTATCAATACAAACTTTCCGGTTGGCACACTTTTACGACTTTAATGATAACAATGATAGTGATACTCATTAATTACAAATCAATTAGACAGCTTTGAAATAACCACCACATTCATTTTCAAGCAAATTCAAGGTTCAAGCATAAAATATAAAGATTAAAAGCTACCTATTCAATCTAATTCTCTTTTACTTAAATGTTTTCTCTGACCCGAAGATTAATTTCACACTGGCTTTTGACATTGTCAGTGACAATATTTACACATTGTTTAACGATAATTAATCCGTATGGCATTGGTCACATTTTGTTCTAATATTTAAGGTGAGTTCGTGTTTTAACCTGCAAATTTTATTAGTTCATAATCCAATATAAATAAAATACATATCATATCAAATTTAAAGTTTCACAGTTTTACTACAAATAATTTCTAGCCAGTCTTATTTTTTGAATAGTTACTTTTGTTTTACTTACTAACATTTTCCTTCACTTAATACAAACTGTACATCTCTACTCTATGCAAGTAATACTACACAACACACATTGTTAGTGGGCCTTTGTCTTCAGTCGCTACGGAATTCCGGACTAGAAGATACGTCGCCGATTCCTGAGCGTTGACTAAAACTCGACAGTTGACCTCATTCTTATTGTTCGCTCTACCAATTTTCACAGCAGAAACACCTTATAGCTTACAGTGCTATCTTAGAATGTCACTACCAATTTCTACCCCTGGGTGTCGTAAAAGGCGACTAAGGTTATGGGACAAATATATAAAAAGTATTTATTTCTATAATTAAAAACCAAAAAAAATATTTTACTATCTTTTCCATACTTAACTTCCGAAATTGGCTGAAGAATTTTCTGATACTGAAGCTCTGGCTCATCTAGGGATTTACAGCCGTGAGTATATGTATGTATGTATGTTTGTTGATACCCAGTCCTTTCCAATCCTTAAGCTCTAAATAACATCTAAATTTACAAGATGTATTCTTGCCACCATCGGTCTTCATCTCTGCTATCTCGTCATCGACTCTGCACAATAGGCTAGTATATCGTACGAAATCCTAAGATTTGGTCAAGCCTATAATAAACCAGTCATTCCGCGAAGAGACTGCATATCGAACTTTGACTATAACATACATACTTTAACAAAATCTAAAGCGTTGGGTCGGGGTGCCGTATGGTCTTAATTTTTACACTTTATTGAGTGGATTTGTAAGTAACAAGGCTATTCAATGCGTTGAAAAAAAAACATGCACTTGAATGAGTGCATGACAAATTTTTGTATGTTTTTTATTGATTATCTCTTTTATTTTTATTTTATAATTAATTTAATTTAAATGTTGTTAAAATTGTAAAAAAAATATGTTACTTTTTCTTCTTGTGCCTACAATGGCGAATAAACGTTTTTCTTCTTCTTATTCTAATATACGAAAAGGATTCACTTACTTTTAGAGTACAATTATTGCCATGTTATGTTGCTATGTAGTGTCGGCTTAGAATACTCTCTAAGGAGCATCACCGAAAAGTTCTTAGCTAACCAAAAGTGGTATTGCTCCTTCATTGATTTAGAGAAGGTGTATGATAGGGTTGTAAGAAAGTGTTTACTTATGGGAGGTGTTATGCAAGTTTGGTTTGGGAAGTCAACTTTTACGTGCACTAGTATCACTTTATGAGGATTCTAGTGCATGTGTAAGAGTCAACGGGGAAAACACTGACTGGTTAGGAATATCTAGGGGTGTCCGACAGGGTTATGTTGCTTTTCGGTGGCTCTTCAATTTGTTCATGGATTACTGTTTGACAGAGTAGCGTGAAAGTGATTATGGACTAAGAATGGGTGGATTCATCATTAAATGCCTCTTGTATATAAGATCCCAGAGTGATAAGACATAACTTATTTTCTAAAAGATGAAACTTTAAGTTCTCAGTAGTGTCTCATGTACTCTGTATACCTGCGTGTTTGTGAAGTTTGCACAGTGACACCTGGGCAGGTACCAGGTGCGAAAGGTGACTAAAAATAAGAGTAACTTTACTAAAATTTAGATGGCTGATTTTTAGATATATTTTAAAGAATATCATTCTCAAATAGTATCGCAAGTATCAGACACTTTTCTTGGGCTAAAACTTTTGTCAGACACTTTAAAGCTCCACCAAAAATATATGAACTTTACTTATTTTTTAATGTCTGATTTTTTAATATGTTATCAAGATAACTATTACAAAATTATATTTAGTCACTCAGACAAATTGGAATGACCAAAAATCCACTAAACATAAAAAAAATTCGGCCGTGAGTACGAACGCGAGAGCACTATGCGCATGTGAGTCAGAGCGAAGAATTTAAATATTCCAAAAAGTACTTACTGCTTTCGATAAAATATTTGCCGTTTAGTGTCGGCTTAGAATATTACTACCCCGTTTCTACCGATAGGTGTACGTAAGAGGCGACTAACGGTATTGGGGCTTTTAAGATATTTTTGGGCGATGCGGTTGGAGACCCAACAACCTTTATTTTTACCATCTTTTCCCCACTCACATTTCCAAAAGTGGCTGAGGAATTTCTAATTCCTTAGCTCTGGCTACCCCTTCTAGAGAATTACAGCCGTGAGTATATGTGTGTATGTATGTATAAAATATTTCTGCATCTCTTTTCAGATATAATGAATTTCAACATCAAGGTAATAATTATTAAAATTAAAATGTCACTTTTTAAATGTCTCTTCAGAAAATCAGTTTATTTTATCCGTATATTTTTTACAAAATACACATTTCAATGATTCATCTTCCATAATATTCACTATTACAAATAAATAATTATCACTCACAACTGACACGATGTAAACAACAAAAAGCTCTCAGAGATCCGAACTATAATAATGTATCTATATTATACATTGCGCGCACATACACAGAATGTGAGTTAAAGAAGGAGAACCGGGTTACAATGGACGTCTCACTCGCTCTGAAACGCATGCATAATGCTCTCGTGTTCGTACTCACGCCCGAATAATTTTTGTGTTTAGTGGATTTTTGGTCATTCCAATTTGTCTGACTGACTAAATATAATTTTGTAATAGTTATCTTGATAACATATTAAAAAATCAGACATTAAAAAATAAGTAAAGTTCATATATTTTTGGTGGAGCTTTAAAGTGTCTGACAAAAGTTTTGGCCCAAGAAAAGTGTCTGATACTTGCGATACTATTTGAGAATGATATTCTTTAAAATATATCTAAAAATCAGCCATCTAAATTTTAGTAAAGTTACTCTTATTTTTAGTCACCTTTCGCACCTGGTACCTGCCCAGGTGTCACTGTGCAAACTTCACAAACACGCAGGTATACAGAGTACATGAGACACTACTGAGAACTTAAAGTTTCATCTTTTAGAAAATAAGTTATGTCTTATCGCTCTGGGATCTTGGACTATAACATTAAACGCCTCTTGTATGCTGACGATCAAGTGTTATTTGCATCATCGGCAGAAGAGTTGCAAGAGATGATGAATATTGCATGTGAGTCTTTTGTAAGAAAGGGAATGAGGGTGAATGTGGATAAAACCGAAACGATGGTTTTTGAGAGACAGGAAGATGTGACAGAATGTTTGATTGCGATTGATAGTAAGGATGTGGAACAGGTGAATGAGTTTGTATATCTAAGAAGTTTGTTTACAAGGGATCTACTCACATACCCCACCAATTTACTGATATCCATCCTCTCTAGGTGCCCAAACCATCTCAACATTCCTTTTTAATTGTACACTTCATCAACATCTTAGTTGGAAATATTTTCTTTTTTAACAATTACCAGTCTATATGTTTTAGTTCTTATACAAAAGTTTTCTATGCAAAAATATATAAAAAAAAAAACAAAAAAATTTACAACATTATTATTATTAATGTTAAATAAATAAATTTGTTAAAGTAACTAATACGTTTTATAACATAATAACATATAACATAAACGTTCACGCCGAATATCCCCGCAGGGGTTGGCAGAGGTACTAATACTTCTGAACATCACGTGACTTTGTCACCTGGTGTTCAGAGTACCCACGTTTTGCATGGTCAGTGTACCCACGTGATAGGGGGCAGGCCTATCGCCGTTTTGTACGAATACACTGTCACATGACTAAGTACAACTCAGTCATGTGGGTTTCCTCACGATGTTTTCCCTCACCGTTAACAACCATGATAAATTAACCACACACATGTCTTTAGAAAAGACAAATTGGTGTAGGCCCGACCCGGGATTTGAACACTAGTCGCTTGCACGTTAACCGGTGTTATACCCATTGAGCTATCACGTCGTTTTAATACGTTTAATAATACGTTTTATAAAACTTTAATAAGTCCAGTTAGTAATCCGCCAAACTAGTGTCACGTATACTGATGTATTTAGGTTTTGGTCTTGTTGCAATCTTTGTATTATTAATCTATACACGTAAGTATCATCAAAAACAAAACCAAAAATATATATTAAGTGTCAAAACAAAAAACAAACATGGTTGATAATAAATCATCATGAGCCAACCAGACGTCTACTGCTGGCTAAAGATCCACACCGGTCTTGTGCTACTGCCCTTATCCACCGGCTTCTGGCAACTTTCACCAACAGACGGCCATCGGGGCGCGAAGATTCTAGAGTGGCGGCCACGTACCGGACGACACAGTGAGTATAGCATAATAAATGCATGAATAAAAAGGTCTACTCACATGGGTGATGCATTCGCCACCGGGTCATCATCAGCGTCGTAGAAGTCGTCCTCGCCTTCCGAAGACGAGTAGGAGGTGTCCGGGACTAGCAGACTCATCGTTTGTCCTGAACAACATTATGAATACTTTATATTTGATTGTTGAATGTATTCGTATCGTAAGTACATAGTGGCGATCGATAGTCTCTGCTTACCCCAATGCTTACTTTGTGTATATTATATTAGTTAGTCTAAAATTATTTTGTACAGATCTAAGTGACAAAGGTCTGCCCCGATATTGATGAATATTTATTGACACTTGTTTTCTTTTTATGTGGTATGAAAATGTTTGTTATAATCAAAAACTAAAAATAGTCCTAGTTTAAATAACTGAGTATAAAAAAATTGTCCCGCTTAAGCGGAACGTTACACTTTTGTGCTTGCAGCTAACGTTACTTAGTTTACATTATAACAATGTATGTTAAGCAAAATGATGACATCCTAAATTCCAAATGGTGGACAATGCAAGATAGTTTATTTGTTTCCGTGAACTACTTTATATTAATAATATGAACTACTTTATAAATAAGATATTAAATAAAAGTGCCTGCCGAAGAGTATGCGATTATTTAAATAGCTTAATAAAAGCTATTCCAAAAAATGTTTTATAGGTTATCGTGCATTAAGCACACACAAAATAAGTGAAAGTATACAACTAAAGATGCCGCAATTTTCGGTTGGCTACTGTCCAAAGCACATTTAGTGATCACTTAGACATCGAACCTCAATTTGGATACCCAACCATTGCCAATTTAGTTTTTGGTTATGTAAAAATTTTAAAACGTGCCTTTTAAAAACACCCCTTTATAAATTTACATGCAAAGAAATAGATAACAAAGTTTAGAATGTTTTTGTTTATGAAAACCTCATGTGGGGATTATTACTAATAAATAAAGGAAAGAAAAATTTCGACACTAGTGAGGATCGAACCCGCGACCTCCGGCCGGGTATACACCCCCGTCGCTCTGCCAATTCAGCTATAATTTCAAGTGGCTACTAGTGCGAAATTCTCCATTCCTTTGTTTTTTTTTACACTTTTTAAATAGTGTTAGCGCAAGGATACTTAATACTATGGATGGGCCCTATTGTACTATATTTACATAACGTTATGCAAATATTAATCATATCGCAACAGAAATATTATACATGCCGTTTTCTCTTTCTTACCTTCCGAGCTTTGTGTTTTGAAAAGAGAGCAATAGATGTTTACTTCTTGTTGTTTATGGCGAAATTTCGTCAAGACGTCTCGATTATGATAGCGCGTGCACAGATCCGCCATTTTAAGTGCCATTTGATCTGTCAAAATGCCTTGTAGAAAAGTATTGATGGGTTTTATTATGTTTTGGACAGACTTAAACATTGTGGCGCCCGTATAGTGGTGTCGTATTATGGATTTGATGTCAATACAGTTCGATGGTTCGACAGTTACCTTTCTAACCGTAAGCAGTTTGTGGAGATACGTAGAAGAGACGGTGGGTCTGTTTTATCTTCTGAAACTATACTTAATAGAGGCGTACCGCAAGGTTCAATTTTAGGGCCACTCTTATTTATATTATATACTGCTGACCTAGTCAAAACCATAAAATATAGCAAATACCATATCTATGCCGACGATGTTCAGATATACTTATCTGGTCAGCCTAGAAACAGTGCAGAAAGTATTCAGAGAATCAACTCAGACTTAGACAAAATTGTTACCTGGTCTGAAAAAAATTGTCTTGTGCTAAATCCTCTTAAGTCGAAATTTATGGTATTTGGAACTAAGACACAGATTCATAATACGTTGGAAGTTCTTGCGAAACATGATGTTGCCATCAGGGACCAACCAATAGAGAGGGTAGAGGAAGTTCGGAACCTTGGCTTGCTGATGGATGGGGAACTACGGTTCGAAAACCATATATCATCAGTGGTCAGTAACTGCTTCTATCGTCTCAAAGTTCTTTATAATATACGCGATTACCTGAGTGTGGATTTGCGTGTTCACCTTTGTGAATCGCTGATATTATCGAGATTAAATTATTGTGACGTGGTCTATGAAGGTTGCATATTGGGTCGTACAAGAAAACTGATACAGCGAGTACAAAACGCATGTGCTCGGTATTGCTTTCGAATTCCTTCCCGATCCCACGTCACTCCGTACTTGCACGATGCAAAACTCCTAAACATGCAAGCGCGAAGACGAATACATCTCGCCACTTTGATGTTCGATGTAGTGAGGCTAGAATCACCGGCTTATTTGTACAAAAAACTGCAATGGTCTAATATTGGCTATCAGTTCAAAGTCAGGGCGATCTTGCCAATACATCGGACAGCCGCATTTCGTGGTTCTTTTAGATTTGCAGCGTCCAAGTGCTGGAACGACCTCCCACCACCAATTCGGGATGTAGTTGGCAGGAACACTTTTAGGCGTAAACTAAGGGAGTTCCTGCTGGCTCATCAGTAACCTTTTGTATTAAATATTAAATATATATATGTGTATTATACTTATTATCATCATTATTTACAAAAACATACTTGTATTATACTGAAATATTGTGTAGCAGTAGTATACAGTCCTTGACTTTGAATACGTCTTTACGTTGAAGCTAAGTTTCCCACACTTTAATTTTATAATAATTTGTGTAATTGATATATAAATCGTAGCCATCATAGATATGTATGTAGTAATATTTAAATAGGTATTTAGTTTATATCTTCATTATAGGTATATGTAATAAGTAACGAAATTAGTTTTATTGTTTTTTTTTTTATTTTAATATATTCAACCGTTTGTGATTCTTGAGATGACTCAGATGTCACTCTATAATGGTGCTGGCTGAAAATCAGTACTGTGAGTCGAAGGCTTACAGAAAATGCTGAGACAGTACCGATTCGCTGTTGCAGTGGCGCAAGAAGTATTGATACTCTGTATCTTAACTGTCGCGTTTCAGTGTTGTACATGTGTATTTTTTTTTTGTTGTATTTTTATATGTGTTTTTTTTGTGTGTTGTATTTGTAAAATAATTGTTTATCTTGTCCCTACAACGGCGAATAAACGTATTTTCTTTCTTTCTTTCTTCTTAATAGCGAAAATCAGCCTCGATTAACGTTGCACAAGTAAATAATTATTTTCTTTGTTTTTGCTTTGGTCAAGAGTACTTTTTTTATTTGTTTCATGTATCATCGATGTGATCAGAGAAAATTTCATAATCATTGTAATATTTTCGCCATAAAAGGCTTAGTTTTCATTATTTCTTCCAAAACTATTTCCTCTCTTTGTTTACCTAGTGAAATGAAACACTGATCATTTTGTATTATCGCTGTTTGATATTTATGCAATTGCTATCAAATTCGGGTTATGTAGGTCTTGTGGTGTAGTGTGAGTGCATCTTGTCCCCCTCTTGCCATTATATATTGTATGTTAGTCATAAGTCTTGAGCAGTAATAAACGTATATCCAACGAGCAAACACGTGTCGTTTAATTCGTCATTGCATGGCGACCCTGCCAGTGCGGCCTAGTGGCTGCGCTGCGCACAGGAACATGGATTTATAATTTTAATATTCTAAATACAGTGCAAAGTGTGGAAACACAAGTGTTTATGTACAAACACAGGAATACAATGGAACTGGATTATTTAAATTTGAAGAATGTTACATATAGCCAAGCCTGAAGGACCAATACTTTAACCTAAACGGACACACCCAGGACCGAAAAATGGGACCAACTTGCTTTCCATTGAGTGACGTGGTTATCACCTTGAAAATGTTATGTTGTGTGCGAATATTTTATAATGTTGAGTGACTGGAAATGACAATCAGTGGTACGGTGCGTAATTAGTAATTATAACAAGATTTATGTATTTAAAAATGATTAGCTAGTTTTACATATAAGATACATACATACATACATATACTCACGGCTTTATTTCCCTAGAAGGGGTAACCAGAGCTAAGGAATTATAAATTCCTCAGCCACTTTTAGAAGTTGAGTGGGGAAAAGATGGTAAGAATAAAGGTATTTGGTGATGGGTCTCCAACCGCATCGCCCAAAAATCCAATAAAATACCCCAATACCCTTAGTCGCCTCTTACGACACCCGTGGGTAGAAAGGGGTAGCGACATTCTAAGCCGGCACTACACGGCAAATATAAGATAATGAAACGTTAAGTTTAGTACTCCTTATTTTTATGGTTTTAGGTTAATAATATTTTTTAATAAAGATATTTAAATATATATTAACGTAGAGAGATACCGATTTAATTAAAATTTAAGTCAACATTTAATTAGTATACTTATGATTTAGCGGTAATATTAGAAGGATTAATCATTCGTGAACTATGTAGTTACTGAATAGATAAACCAATAATGTCTCGTGTATTACATGAACGATTCTCTTTTAAAAAGATTTTCATTTAATATGTTATGAGATCGTCTTGGCTACGGCTTATCTATGAAATTATAACATAAATATTTAAACATTAAGTTTATATAAAGCATAATGAGAACAAGTTGATTTCAATATTATAATGTAATTAATAACGGAATTATATTTAAAAAAAATGATACTAGGTTTTCGGATGGTAAAAAATTAAAAGAAATATGAGAGTAAAGACGAATGAATTAAATAGTTTATAAATGAATTTAAGCAAAAGGTTCATAGAATAACGAAAATAAGAGTATTGAGTTAAAATGATGTTTGTTGCTAGGCTGATATTTGCGTATGTTTTGGTACGGCGATGGAAGAGATAGCGTTGCATACATATATGGCATGAAGAATTCTATGAAGTCATCGCTGTGTGTGGTATGATTGAGATGGTAACGTGATGTGATTGTTATGATTAAAAAAGGTAATGGAATGTAGCCAAAGTTAGTATGATGGATTTGAAAGTTTATGAAATGTAGTTTGTAATATGGTAGTTTCAATTGATAAGTTTTTGATGTTCATTTGACTTGATCACTCAAATGTTATTTCGATTATTTACCAATTGATAACGAAATATGGAATGTAAGAATAACGGAAGGTTTTTGAAAGTAGTATATTCAGTCATACAAGGTACACCAAGGTACAAAGCAGATCTCTGAATCCTTTTATCTGATCATGACGCGGTTGAATACCCTTCGTGAAGAAAATTGGACATCGTAAGAATGTTAAAAGAGAGAGACTGTTATTTTTGAGTATATAATGGCGCATGTATTGCGAATGTTTTAATTTGTACCTTGAAATATAATAAAATGAATGCATATTATATAATAAAAGGGCGGCCGACCCATTGAAGTAATTTGTGTACCTTGATAAGTGATACTGATAAGAGATGAAGAATAAATATATGACTTGAGAAGGAAGCATGGTTGTCCACAGCTATTTTAAATATGTGATAAAAATTAAAAATATAAGAGAGAATACTATAAAAAATAAACGAAATATAATAAAGTTAATGACTATTGTGAAGGAGAAATGTATAAAAAAAAATATGTGGTAAAAGTACTATGACATGTCTTTAAAAATTTACTTGATTGTGTGATTACGCAGCAAATCGTTTGGCCTACGATTTGTTCGACTTATCCCGGATTTTACCAATAGATTTATTTAAGTATAGTAGTTAGGTTTTATTAAATAGATAAACAAGTTCTTAAAGATATAAAATTAAATTTTTATTTTATATTCCACTCTTATTAATATTATAGTACTTTAGTGAATAGATTAATAAATAATAATTTCTTTAAAAAATATGTTAATAATAAATATTTTTTTATTTGCAAAGGGGGAAGGTGTGGTGTAGTGTGAGTGCATCTTGTCCCCCTCTTGCCATTATATATTGTATGTTAGTCATAAGTCTTGAGCAGTAATAAACGTATATCCAACGAGCAAACACGTGTCGTTTAATTCGTCATTGCAGTCTAAATACCTTCCAAAATGTAATTTGTTGCTTACGAGCCGGTTATTGAATACTAAAATTAAATAATTTCAGATTTCCTACAAGTTATGCACGAAGAAGGAAGTGGCTTGATGGTATTGGCCTTGAAAATATCAACACTCGGCATAAAAATTTACATGTCTGCCCATTGCATTTTAAAAAAATAGTATGATATATCATAAAAAAATCACGAATGAAAAAGTTTAATTCAGAACATGTTATAACAAATTGACGTAATTTAAAAATGAATAAATGTGACATTTATAATTTACATAATTATGTAGTTTTTTTATTAGGTATGTGTAATACACATACACATTGTGTATGTACATGTACGATCTTGCATTATAAGTTTACGCACAGCATCAATATTATGTGGCACGACGTCCTACAGCATGTTGCACTCACGATTAAACTCACTGGACCACTGATTGATGTACTGCTTTTAACTTTACTCACGCCAAAAATCGTAATAAACTATCGCTCCTAATAAAATTTTCCCGACTTAAGTCGATGGTGATGATCGAAACGCAAGTTTAGAAATAGCAGTAAAATGTAAAAATATTATTTATAGTTATGAAAACTATATTCAACAGCCAATAAATTCCTTTTTCAAACGTAATTATAACTATATGGCCAGTTCCGGATTCATTAATAGCAGCACTCGTAAGGTTAGATCTTAAGGCTTCGAATAATGCTATCTGAATGTGCTAATGTGACTTAATTGATTTGCATATAGATCCCTGGATCTAAAATAAAAGTATGCCCAATGTCGAAATAAATTACTAAAGTCTTTAATTCTACATAAAACATTATTAAATAAACATGTTGGCACGCTCCTATCCACGCTCTAAGAGTGTTTAGGGCCCATCCATAGTGTAGAGTATCCTTGTGTTAGCGTTACCTACCTCCGATTTTTTTTACAAATTCGGAAGGCCACTTGTACTACTTTTACAGGTAGAATGCAAATGTTGAGAACGCCTATCACATAAATTAGAATGTTTTTATTCATGAAAACCTCATGTGGGGATTATTACTAATAAATAAAGGATAAACATATGATATGATAACATGAGCTTTTCATGAACAAAAACATTTTGATGGTGTGATAGTCAAGCGTTTGCATTCTATCTGTAAAGGTAGACAAGTGGCCTTCCGAATTTATAAAAAAAACGGAGGAAGGTAACGCTAACACTACTTAAAAAGTGTAAAAGAAACAAGGGCATGAAGAATTTCGCACTAGTAGCCACTTTACTTTGTAGATTAATTGGCAAAGCGACGGGACACCGGAGGTCGCGGGTTCGATCCCCGCTAGTATCGAAATTTTTCGTTCCTTTATTCATCCTTTATCTATTGGAGATAACAATGGTTTCGTTCATAAATTTTAGTGCTACAAATATTTTACCAATCCCAGCCCGTTATTGTGTAATTGGATTTTTATTATTTATATATTTTTATGGCTATTGAATTCAGTTCAGTATGATTATCGGCATACGTATCTCTCGCAACCCATATTAATATTTATTTATGTCTCGCTTCCATGAACGAATATTTGGTTTTAAAAATATGTATATATATTCTGTAGCTTCGTTTACATCCATCAATCTTTTCATACATGCTCTTTTATTCTTCAAACGCCTGCCTTTTTGAGCAAATTCATTATTTGTATGTCATGCAATGTACAATTTCTTTCTTTCTTTCCAATACATACGTGGTGAATCCAGATTATCGATGGTGCTACTAAGTGACATTCCCGTGGTCTCCCCGCACTCAGCCCCTGTTTCCACTTGGGATGATTCTGCGCCTGAGAACCCAGAATGAACCATTTAGAACTATAGATATTAAATATTGTTATTTACGTTTTGTATGGTTGATTTTTGTTGAAATGTTAAAAAACTAGTTTCAAGTAACAACTTTTACGTTTTTTTAGATCGTGTAACTCTGGCTACCCCTTCTAGGGATTTATAGCCGTGAGTATATGTATGTATGAATGTATGGATGGAGATGTTGATATCAGATTATTATTTTTATTTAGACTTATATATACAAAATATTATAGATATAATATATAGCATACTCTGTAGTTATTCATTGAATAAAATGTGGAGAATAAGCCATAAAACTTACCTAATTTGATATGTGTTTGTGAAGACATTGCGGTAGGTCCTGTGTATATGCCATTTACAGGATTAACGGTATTCTGAAAATAAAGACATCTTATTTTATTCAAACGATTTAGGCATTCATAACATCAGAGTCTGGCTTGTTTGAGTTATTTATTAAACTATTTAAAGTTTTCCTCAATTGATTGATACATCAGCCTATCCTGCCCTCTCACTCACGGTAAGAAACACTTTCTAGGCGAGATTTGTACCGTGAGATACGCTGATGAAACATATATGCTCACTTAGCACTTGTAAATATCGGCATATGCGAATTAATTTAATAAATTAATTTTCTACCTGTCTTTATTTCAAAATATCATAGCATGCTGTATGAGATTTGTGCAACTTGTTTGTCAACGTGTGCCCCTGTCATTCCATATTTTAATTAAGTATAGTAAGCATTTGTAACAGAAAGCCTGAAACCCGAAAACATACATACATACATACATATACTCACGCCATTAATTCCCATTGGGGTAGGCAGAGACTATCGATCGCCACTTCGTACGATCCTGACAAACCTCTCTAGCTTCGTTTACATCCATCAATCTTTTCATACATGCTCTTTTATTCTTCATACTTCGGACGCCAGCCTTTTTGAGCACACTCTCAATTTGGTCCAAGTGTGTTCTCCGTGGTCGTCCTCTAGTAACATTACCATCCACACTAGCTCTATAGATCCCTTTTACAAATTTTCTATGTGCCCAAACCATCTCAACATTCCTTTTTCTATCTTTCTTACAATATCATCTTTCACACCACACTTTTCACGAATAACACTATTTCTCACTCGGTCACACAATCTAACATTACAAATTTTGAAACCCGAAAAGTTAGACAAAAATACTTTATTTGTCAGATTGCTTACATACATTTCATATAATAAACGAGTATCAAATGTATATGTATAGTTACAGAACTCACCTTGGCAATTTGTAAAAGTACTATGGAATGTTTTATATTATCTAGCGTTACCTGTAAGAGAAATACAAACTATTAATATAACTTTAACTATAGCAATTTTTATTTAAACCTTTATAAGGCAGTGGTCATATAGTAGCCACCATAATTTCAACCTTACCTACCTTTAAATAAAAGTGAAATACAATGAATTTTTGATCATACTTCTGCCTTATAAAGGGTTAAAAAAAGCAGTGGATGAAATGACAAACGTAGGAGGCGATTAAGGGTTTTGGGTTTTTTTTGTTGCTTGATGTGGCTGAAGACCCATAATTAACCATCCCTTATTTTACAATTTTCTCCCATTCAGCCTTCCAAAAGTAACAGAGGAATTTCAGACAGGAGGAAGAGGAGGCTATATCTCCTCACAAAATTAAAAACACACAGTCAAATTTTCGAGCCTTATATACTGCGCGAAATGTTTGGTACAAGATTCATATTCATTACCAGACTATTATAATGACCCAAGGTAACGTATCAGTTGTAGCTATTTTTGTTTTATGTACGGACATATTATACACGGATCAGGTTAGCCCAAAACTAAGTTAAACTTGTATTATGGGATACTAACTCAATGATAGCAACCGTGATAGCCCAGTGGGTAGAACACTCGGTTATCGTGCAAACGACTAGTGTTCAAATCCTGGGTCGGGCCTACACCAATTTGTCTTTTCTAAAGACATATGTGTGGTTAATTTATCATGGTTGTTAACGGTGAGGAAAAACATTGTGAGAAAACCCACATGGCTGAGTTGTACTTAGTCATGTGACAGTGTATTCGTACAAAACGGCGATAGGCCTGCCCCCTATCACGTGAGTACACTGTCCATGCAAAACGTGGGTACTCTGAACAACAGGTGACAAAGTCACGTGATGTTCAGAAGTATTAGTACCTCTGCCAACCCCTTCGAGGATATTCGGCGTGAACGTTTATGTTTATGTAACTCAATGATATATTTAATAGTTTAAAATACACATATAAATAACACTCACGACTAAGAAAGCATCATTTATGCTTATCACACAAATAATGCTCTCAGCGGGGATCGAACCCGCAACCTCCGGATCGAGAAGCTAGCCACTTATTCACTCGACCATGGACGTCGTCGAATTAATAATAAACAGCTTGTACTAATTGCACTGGCCGTGTAGTGTCGGCTTAGAATAACACTACCCCATTTCTACCCGTGGGTGATCGTAAGAGGCGACTAAGGGTATAGGGGCTTTTTAAGTGATTTATGGGCGATGTGGTTGGAGACCCGTCACCAAAATCATTTATTATTACCATCTTTTCCCCAGTGAACTTCCAAAAGTGGCTGAGGAATTTCTCATTTCAAAGCTCTGGCTACCCCGTTAAGGGATTTATAGCCGTGAGTAAATGTTTATGTTTATGTACAAACTAATTTAAATCAACCATAGATATTTATCTTATTGAATACTCACATTAACATGTTCTAAAAGGTTTTCTCCTTTACTCTTTTCCTCTGCATCAGTTAAATTTGACACCCGATTTTTTAATTTCTGTAATGAATATTTGTTACATTATAATGATTGTGTATATAATTTTGCATATAAATAATGACAGTTCTAAAATCGAGTAGGTGAAGATAGATTAACGACCTTCAATAGGGTTGTTCGTTTTGGGAATTATTCACCACTATAAAACACATACATTCGAACATTGAAATATCCGGCCTTTGAAGTTGTCTTCAAATATAGTAATTATTTTCTATATTATTACAAAACCAACCGTGATAGCCCAATGGGTAGAACACTCGGTTATCGTGCAAACGACTAGTGTTCAAATCTTGGGTCGGGCCTACACCAATTTGTCTTTTCTAAAGACATATGTGTGGTTAGTTTATCATGGTTGTTAACGGTGAGGGAAAACCTCGTGAGGAATTCCACATGGCTGGGTTGTACTTAGTAATGTGACAGTGTATTCGTACAAAACAAGATAGGCCTGCCCCCTATCACGTAAGTACATTGTCAATGCAAATCGTGGGTACTTTGAACACCAGGTAACAAAGTCACGTGATGTTCAGAAGTATTAGTACCACTTCCAACCCCTTCAGGGATATTCGGCGTGAACGTTTATGTTATGTTATTACAAAATTCTTATAAATGTTATTAACTACGACATCGACTGTTCGGGGACAAGTTAAAAAAAGAAAAATTTGAATCCAACGGCCTCAAATCTAAAAACAAAAATGTGTATTTTTATAAATGCACTGCATGTGCAGGCTTAATGGAATCGCAATCAAACGTTACCTAAACATAATCAAAATAAACCCCAATGGGAACTAACAATACTCACATTAAGCAAATCTATCATAATCTGCAGGTAAGCATCCGCCTCAGCCACGCGTCTCTCCAGATCGTCATGCTGCGACCCCCGCGGCGCGAGCCGGGCCCAGCGGTCGCGGCGCCCGTGGCGGGAGATCGTGTCCTCCAGAGCACGCACCCAGCGTTCTCTTTCATTGCCATCGCGGGCCTGTAGTATAGCAACCAGGGCTTAATTTGTCAGTATATGTATATTACCAACGTAGATCTAGAATCACAGCTGTGTACTAAAAAATAGGAAGTATCTTAATTGGAGAATTTCGGCTCTTTTGAAAGATGGTAAAAAACAACAGTGAAATAAAGGTCGTTGAAGTCATCAATGCTGTACATCTAAAATAGGAAGGAAGTGTCTAAGCCGAGATATATAAGATAAGGGTTCGAAAAAACAGTGAAATTAAGGTTCTAAAAGAAGTCTTCATGCTGTAAGCACCGCGGCGCGAGCCGGGCCAAGAGGTCGCGGCGCCCGCGGCGGGAGATCGTGTCCTCCAGGGCACGCACCCAGCGTTCTCTTTCACTAGCGTCACGGGCCTATAATTAGCCCCATACTTGTTTTAGAGGTATGCGTATAACTGAGGTAATACCGTATATATATAGTAATAATAATAGGTGTATACTCAAAAAGAGGAAAGAAGTGTATAAATTCGAGATTTTTACGTCACTTTAGGATAAACAAGTTAATTAAGGGTGGTAAAGAAGTCGCCATGCTGCGAGGTTCTTGGGGCGAGCCGGGCTCAGCGGTCGCGGTGACCGTGGCCATTTAACTACAGGCTCGTGACCGTGACCGTGGTCACGAGCCTGTAGTTAAATATGTCCCTATTTTATTAGTATATATATTAATAAATAGAGGATAAATAAGGAAAAGAATAATTTCGACACCGGCGAGGATCGAACCCGCGACCTCCGGGTATACGCCCTCGTCGCTCTGCTAATTATTATTATTAATTAATTAATTACAATTATTATATTATTTACTAGTAATAATCCCCACATGAGGTTTTCATGAACAAAAACATTCAAATGAAGTATACATACAACCGAGGTCGATCTAGAACCATTGTTTTATATCCAAAAAGAGGAAGGAAATGACTAAAACAAGATGTTTTTTAATATTAGAAGGAGATTACAGAGACACAAAGGTTGTAAATGAAGTCATCAAGCTGCGAAGATCGTGGCCAAGCGGTCGTGGAGCCCGTGGAGGGAGATCGTGTCCTGTATACTCAAAAAAAGGAAGGAAGTGTCTATATTATGAATTATCTGGAGTTTTGGAAGGTAAGACGGAAAATATAGTGAAAAGTTATAAAAGAAACTGTCGTGTATTGTGTCCTTCAGGGCTCGCACCCTGCGCTCTCTCTCACTGCCTGCGGGCCTGTAGTTACTCACGTATACCATAATTATATACCCGAGGAATACCTACAATCATGACTATATGAACAAAAAGGTAGGAAGGTCAAGAGTTTCTGGACGCTCTTGGAAGATAAGACGGTACTATTTAGTGAAATAAAGTATAACTGGAGAAGGGTTTCCTATCATATCGAAAGTAGATCGAACCTCGCGACAAATTAAAAATAGGCTAGATGAGTAATACCTACCAGAGCAATGTTTAGAAATATGATTGAAATAATAATCAAAAATGCATAAGCTGAAGTAATAAGTACCAATATGGCAAGTAACTAATTTATTTTGGTATATAATAAAGATTAAATTTGGGGAGGCTTCATTATGCTGCAGGTCTGATAACGCTTTTATTGATTGTGTAAATATACCACAAAAAAGTAAATGATTTACAAGCCCACCAATAAAGTGAATTATTACATTATCAGTTGCATGCAAATATTTTTTTACATAATTAATGAATTTAATAAAAATAGAGGGTTCTGAATGTGTTTCAGTTGCAGCTGAATATAGTGTTCATATCGTTACTTACTAAATATGATAAATGCTAATGATTAATAATAAAAAAGGCAGTGTATTAATGCTCACTCAAGGCTGAACTAGAAAGAGATTAGATGAAATTTGGCACACATGTAGAAAATGACGGATTTGAAAATAGGATCATAGGATCTATTTACCCTTTAGAAATGTATAGTTTCTCTGGAATCATTAGTCTTTATTTAATCGGGAGGTTGGTGCCACTTATTATAGAAAAAGTACTGCCTTACAAACTGAAACTTTCACGTTTCACGCGGGTAAAACCCCGGGTCACATCAAGTATCTATTTAATAAATATGTAGGATATAATTTTTACACCAAAATTATCGGAAGGCCTAGCACGAGCGCAGTTTCATCGTCACGATATCGGTTAGAATGAGATGACATTATTCGATACTACGAAGTGTGAAAGAGATGGCTGTTTCATACCACGCGATATCTAGTTAAAAGGTCGCTCGTACTAGCTACTAAAAGTAAAAGTATAACGTGAAATATCAACACTTGCGGTGTATCGATAAGCGTTACGATATATCATACATACATACATACATATACTCACGGCTATAAATCCCTAGAAGGGGTAGCCAGAGCTAACGAATCAGAAATTCCTCAGCCACTTTTGGAAGTTGCGTGGGGAAAAGATGGTAAAATAAAGGTTGTTGGTGATGGGTCTCCAACCGCATCGCCCAAAAATCCCTTAAAAGCCCCAATACCGTTAGTCGCCTCTTACGTACACCCACCGGAAGAAATGGGGTAGTGCTATTCTAAGCCGACACTACACAGCATATCTTCAGATATATCGTCAAACAAAACAGAGAACCTCACCTGAAAATGAAAGGTCTTGTGATCGACGGTGATGGTGAAGGTGGAGTCGTCCTCGTCGTCGATGCCGATGACCGCGGCGCGCAACCGCACGCAACCGCGACGCACCCCGCGGGTCATCTTCTCTTTGGACTGGGAAGGAAATGCAGCTTTAAGTATTATGTTGGCGGGTGATTTTATGTTTTTGCAGTTTTTTTTTATGAATTGTGTTTTGGTCAAGAAAGAGATACATAGTTTTACTAAAAAAAAGTAGAAAACAGTATATAACATATATTTAGGAGATGATATTAATTAATTTGTTATATAAGAAATGATGTACTAAGTTGTTAAGTAGATACATCATTGTGTTAGAGACAAAGAAATGGTCCCCGGCTCAGAATATTTCTATTTTCACTAAGTAGTAGAAGTGACACAAATTTTCAGCCAGTGCCAAAACTCACAGTTTAATATGTATTGTGGTAGTGACAAAGGATCCTACTCATACTATGTATAAGAGGCGTCAGACCTACCTACCTACCTGGTTAACCAGATTTTTCGAAATACCACATTAAACGTCGAAAATACCATATTAAATTGTGATGTCTTACGCGGCAGATTATTAAATGTTTTATAAAATTTGTTTGGTCTAAAATATTTGCGGTAAAATACTGCTAAAAAGGAGTCTTCAAATATGAAACATATTATAATTCACAGTAAATTATTCTATACACTACAAACACATCACCAATAAAAAACGTACAGACATCCCTACACTAATGACTATAAGTATTATTCAAATTTAAGTCAAGCTGCAAATATAAATACAATAAGATAGTGAACCCGCGACCTATCGAGTTAACGGCCGCACCTAGCGTGCACTTACACATGCACATTGCATTCGATAGCATTGCATTTTTTTGGTGTAAACAGTGTTTCAGGAAGTAGATTTTAAGTTGTGAAAAATGGATTTGATACGATATGCTTACAATTACGTGTTTTTCGAAAGATCAGGTCAGTTTTATATAACTACTAGTGGTACGCCCCGTCTTCGCACGGATGGTGTTAATATTGTTTCACTGCTTACCCCCTACGATATTTAGCGTGATGATATATAGCCTATGTTGCTTCTGAAAGTTTTAGTATTCCATTGGTAAAGGAATTTTTGAAATCGGTTACGGTGTTGCGGAGCCTTTTCAACCGACAAACAAACAAATCTTCCCTCTTAATATTATAAAAAGTATCCTTTATCCTTTTCCTGGTTCGAAGCTACCTCTCCACCAATTTTCGCCCAAATCGGATTATCCGTTATTGAGTTATAAATAGTGTAACTAAGACTACCTTCTTTTATATATATAAGATAAGATTTAAGTGCAGTCTTGGTGTTCGGTTTTCTCTTGGATTTGAAAATTCTACCCCAAAGAGATTATAAACACTATGTCCGAATAAACGAAACGATGAGGCGGTAACCGGATTCCTGCTAGCTTTGATAGTTAGTCAAATGAACCGGTAGTGTGATAAGCTAAGTAAATCCAAGTTAGCTTACCAACTTACACGTAAAAAGTAAAGTGAACTTGGAGGCTGATAAGCTTAGTTATAAGTATAGCTTGATAGTTAAAATTCGGAGGTAGGAAACGCAAACACTACTTGAACGTGTAAAAAAGAAACAAAGGATAGAGAAATTTCGCGCTGGATGCCAACTGACACTGTAGCTCAGTTGGCAGAGCGACGGGGGCGTATACCCGAAGGTCGCGGGTTCGAACCCCGCCAGTGTCGAAATTTTTCTTTCCTTTAATAACATCTTTTATTTATGAGTAATAATCCCCACATGAGGAATTCATGTCAAAAAACATTAAATTTTGGCTGATAAGCTTACTTAGACTTACTAAGCTTATCACACCACCACCGATTCCTTTGCTAACGTAATCTTTGTGCAGTGCAGTGAGAATTAATAAGTTTTGTTTAATTTAGTCTGAATCATAAATTCCATGATTGATAGGGCCATAAAGTCACCAGTCACGATATCACGATAGTAGATGTGGAAGTTTGCCACTCAACACCAATAGGTAGAAGAGGTAAATAGAAACAATGTAGATGGTCAGTAGTGGCCGTAACGGCCCCGAAATACATATTCAGATTAAATAGTAAATACGCTTAAAAATGCAGATATCCTAGGTAAAACGAATAAAAGGATATGTATGAATATATTGATGAATGTAAAAGAAGCGCAAAAGGTTTTCTAAGAGAAAAAATATTGTTTTTGTAAGTAGACCTTGTATTTATTATACATGCCATCCGAGGACGTGAGTTTCAAGACTGAGTCAGTTAAGATTGTGTTCACAAAATATGCCTACATAAATTAATTTCTTTTCTTTTCTTGAATAATCCGTTAATACTCAAGGCTATATTTCCCTAGAAGGGGTAACCAGAGCTAAGGAATTATAAATTCCTCAGCCACTTTTGGAAGTTGAGTGGGGAAAAGATGGTAAAATAAAGGTTTTGGTGATGGGTCTCCAACCGCATCGCCCAATAATCCAATAAAAAGCTCCAATAACCTTAGTCGCCTCTTACGACACCGGTGGGGAGAAAGGGGTAGCGACATTCTAAGCCGGCACTACACGGCATAATCTCGTATTATGTATTTATATTTTTACAGACATGCGCGTCAAAGACTGGCCACTCATGTGGTCTCCAGTCCCTCTAGCGGCCATCATAACTTGCTACCTGGTGATCATCAAGATCGTACTGCCCGCGTACATGAGAAACCGACCCGCCCATGAGCTGAAGACCATCATAAAATGGTACAATGTGGTACAGATTATTGCGAATGCTGTTGTCGCTTGGGGTGTAAGTATTTTTAATTTACACCTATTTATGCACTAAGCTCACTCAGGTTTTATTGTAATACCGTTAAAACAATTAGAACTTTTACTAATAAATAAAGAATAAATAAAGGAAAGAAAAATTTCGACACAGGCGGGGATCGAACCCAAGACCTCGGGTAAACGCCCCGACGGCGACGCTCTGCCAACTGAGCTACCGTGTCAATTGGCTGCCAGTGCGAAATTCTTCTATCCTTTATTTCTTTTACACGTTTAAGTAGTGTTTGCGTTTCCTACCTCCGAAACGCCTGTGTCGAAATTTTTCTTTCCTTTATTTATTCTATATTTATTAGTAATAATCCCCACATGAGGTTTTCATGAACAAAAAGATTTAAATTAATTAGAAATTTTATTTTCTCCTCCCGAAAATGGCAGGATTTTGCTCCGTATTTTGTCGACTAACAGTGTGAACACTGATTTTGTTTATTCGGGCGTTGAAATACATAATAAGCAATATCAGATTCTTTGGATGAATACTATATTTTCACTCATGGTGATATATACGTAATAGAGGTTGCCAGCACTGGCTTTACAATTAGAACTATCTCAGCCATTTTTGGAAATTACGTGTGACAATGATTGTAAAATAAAGGATGGATAGTGATAAGTCTTCAGCTTCATCACCCCACAATCACTTAAAACGTTTTTTATTCCTTTCAATCGTTTATGGAGTAGATATAACAACAGTAAATGAAAGAAAGAAAGAAAATACGTTTATTCGCCGTTGTAGGCACAAGAAAAACAATACAACCATTGTATTATTATTTCCAGATAGCCACCTCAGGATGGACAACCACATACCACCTCGGCTGCGTCCTCCCCGACTACTCCATGGACCCGCAAGCACTACGAATGCTGCGTTTCCTCTGGTGGACCATCATACTCAAACTACTGGAACTGCTAGAAACCATGTTCTTTATCCTGAGGAAGAAGCAGGAGCAAGCCTCGTTCCTCCATATCTACCATCACATCAGCACTTTGATCATCGTTTGGGCGGGGACCAAGTATGTGGGAGGTAAGTGAGGATAACTACAGTATTTTACATGTTCGGGTATTAATAAAACCTTTTAGAGTTATATCAACAATGTTGATATATTTTTTTTTATTGTGTGTTTTTGAAACTTATTTTAAATAATTAGTTAAGAAAAGCCTTTTGCCTAATGGTTTATAGAATAGTGCCCTGTCATAGAATTACTTCGTTCAAATACATTTAAAATCATTTATTTCCATCTAAGTTTCTTTTCGTACAATTCTTAGTTTCGGAAACAGAAATTGGTCTTAATTAAGATGATTTAGTAATATAAAAAAGTGTAGGTTTCGGCTTAAAATAGCACTAAAAGATAAAGATAAAAGATATTTATTTGTTACCAAACACAATAACAACATATACAAACATTACAATTTAAAAAGAAAAGATGGCAACAAAAAGGCAAAGTACCTCAGCTAGGTTTCCAACATTATCCGCAGGACACTGCTGGGGAGCTGGTTTTCTGGTACCGCCTGTAACTTACATACTAAGTCCGACATAAACAGTTAGTTTACCTAACCTTATACCACTCGTTGTAACTGTAGAGTGACTTAAGAAGTGACTTGTTTGAAGGCTGATGTGTTTGGAGACGAATTCCATCACCTAAAACCGACAACCCTTGATTTACAACACTTAAATTTAATATTATCAAGTTAAACTTGACAATGTACGCACAAAAGGAAGATCTATTCTCGTCCAACATACTACTGCGCATATTTTCTTCACCGTACTTAAACCAATATTAACCCTCATGCTCTCTCTTTCACTCCTATTCAATTCGTTACATAGAAGCAAAGGCAAAGTATAAAAATATCTTCACTTCACTTTCAGTCTCAATAGACCACCGCAACGTTTCTTTTCACTGAAATCTCTTTGACTTTTGCTTTCTATGATGTGACACTCTAATTTGAAATGAGATAACTATTTCACTAAAAGCAACCAACACCTTCAGAAAAAACCATAGGCCATATATTTTATGCGAAGGAACCGAATATTTAAATAAACTAGCAAACCATACTGGCTAGGCATACAAAAGGCTATAAAAATATTAAAAAAAAAAATGCTCAGTACATTAACTATTTGCTATTGTATACTTAAAAAAATCCTTAAGTTTCTTTGAAATTTAATTGGGGAAAAATAACAATAATAAGGTATCGTCGTTAATAAGTCTCCAGCCACATCGCCAAATAATCTGGGTGGAACAAAAAGGACTAGTACCCTTAGTCTCCATATACTATACCCATGGGAAGATTTGGGAAAGTCCTAGTCTGCGCAGCTAAATATATAAATAATTCCTATGTATAAATATCACACGTCATAATAATCGTACTAAGAAACAATAAAACTGTTTGTAATCATTAACATTACGCCAATATTGATGACGCAGACGCTGCGTTGTGTTCACGATTAAAAACATTGTATTGAGTCTAAAAATAACAGATTTATCGACAGACTACACGTATATTCATATAAAATCTACTTTTATTAACTGAATATAGGTTACGGCAGTTAAAGCAGTCAGTCTCGGCTTCTATTACGGTACATACATACATAAACATACTCACGCCATTATTCCCCATTGGGGTAAGCAGAGACTATATAGTATTTTCTAAGATTTTCACGATTGCACATTATAATTGAAACAAAAATTAATAAACAAACATTAATAATTTTATAGTACTGTATAATGACAAATAACACCTCAGTCTTCCCGTGACCATGATAACTGAAAAGTTTTCGAAACGTCGGGCTTTAAAAATAATGTAATAACACGCGATTAAAATATCCGAAAATCAATAGTTGTTTCAATTATAGAGACTATATAGATCGGCAATTTGTACGATCCTGGCAAATCTCTCTAGCTTCGTTTACATTCATCAATCTTTTCATTTATGCTCTTTTATTTTTCATACTTCCGACGACTGCCTTTTCTATTATGGTAGAAGTCGTTAATCTGCCAACGTGCACTAAGCCAGCTTGGTGGACAACTAAATCAGCCTATTCTGGGCAGGCTCCAGGCCTTCAGTTAGGACATATATGGGCTGTGATAGAATATAGGTATAGTAATTCCCATTGTGTGTGAAAACTTGTTATTGGCATTAAGTTATGTATTTTGTTTTAGCTATTAAGATATTAGGCTGTAAGTTTTCCGAAGAAAACAAAAATATAAAAAAATTGGTAGGTAGCTGTGTAGTGTTGACCTATCTTTTCATAATAATCATACCATAAAGTGGGTAAAGCATTGTTAATTCCGAAGTTCTATGTTGTGATTGCTATGAATAGTTGGGAGTGTGTGTTTGTAGGCATAAACTATTTGATAGCCACTTTTCAATACAAACAACCCTCTCTTGCTTCCCATACATTCATCGAACACGCTCTTATTGTCATTAGTGACTTACACCATACCGTTCTAAAAAGCTTTCTATTCGCAATAGCTCTATTTTTCTTTAGCTAATTTACTTTCATCGAACCGCTATAAAGATGATAAAATCTTCTTATGATCGATTCGTTGGCACGCAGGTAGTGCAGATATATTTTAAGCATATTTGTTTTTGTTATACACATTTTTCTTTATTCTTTATGGATGGTCACAAAACCTAACTAAGAATGGATTTGAAACAAAATATTTCAGGAGGCATAACATCGTTTTCTCCGCTGATCAACAACTCAGTCCACGTGATCATGTACAGCTACTACTTGGCCACTGCTGAAGGAGGGCCCTGGCTGCGAGCTCGCCTCGCCAAATATAAGAAATGGCTTACTATTATGCAGATGGTAAGTTCTGGAGTAATATTTAATATTTATTTGAGAAATCATAAGCCCATATTTAAAGCTGTAATGCTGCCTAAGTATTTATGAAAAATTTCATTAATCGGAAATTTTATTCAGAATTTTGCCATCTTATCATTACCTTAACATATTTGATTAATAAACATGAACATAATCAAACAACAATGGCCACTTCATTGAAAAACTGGGTTTACTTAATTTAGTTTCAAGTAACATTAGCAATTTTTTTTATCTTACAAATTGCTCCTGTTTATTAACTCTGAAAGTATGTTTGGTGATAATATAGCATATCCTAACTTTACTACACAAACATTAAATGTGGAACTGCCCACTATGGGGCACAAAAGTTACGACAGTTTTGGCCATAGGAGTCCTCGTTGAATTGACTCGTTAAAATGTCTTAGAAAACTGTAAGATGGAGGCAGGCGGCAGTCAGTATTACAATATTTCTAATGTACTTGAATTTACTAATAAAATTGAGATGAACATCTTATACTGCATCTTTTGGGTGAACTAGAGTACCTTTTTTTTATCAGACTTATACCAAGATGAAATTAGTCCCAAACTAAGTAGAACTTGTAGTGGAATGCAAACTTAATGATATATTTTAATACTGTATTTAATACTATATTATACACATATAAATTACAATAACAAACAATATTTTATGCTCCTCCAACAAATGTTACTCTCAGCGGGGATTTAACCCACAATCTCCAGACCGAGATGCTAGTCAGCTATCTACTCAGCTACAGACGTAATTTTTGTATGGGTTGTATATATTAATAAAATAACTTTGTTTTTCACAGGTACAATTCACCCTGATGATAGTCTACAGCTCTCAGGTGTTTCTGCCAAGTTGTCCTGCTCCAATTGGCATCACTCCATTCTATTTCCCCAACGTGATATTTGTTTACTACATGTTCTATGACTTTTTCAAGAAGAATTACAGCAAAAAACCTATAGACGGAACAGACACTAAGAAACAATAAATTTATACAAGTAAAATGTATTTTATTTAATTGTTTTTTTTCCTTAAATTTAATAATAGTTTAAGTCAAACTACTGCTATCTGCACTTCATTTTGAGTACAAGCTAAGTAACTGTATATGACTTGGATTTAATTTATTTCTTCAATATGGTTCTTCTTACCTATAAGGTAAGCTATGAGCTGTGTAGTGTCGGCTTAGAATAGCCTTACCCCATTTCTTCCGGTGGGTGTAGGTAAGAGGCGACTAATGATATTGGGGCTATTAAGGGATTTTTGGGTAATGTGGTTGAAGACCCATCACCAACAACCTTTATTTTACCATCTTTTCCCCATTCAATTTCCAAAAATGGCTGAGGAATTTCTAATTCCCTAGCTCTGGCTACCCCATCTAGGGATTTATAGCTGTGAGTATATGTATGTATCTTTTGTAAGTTATATAAAGTATAACTAACGCAATTTTTGTGAATATAAATTTTATTATAGTACAAAACAATGATTTCTTAGACCGTTGATTTGATTGCATCTGATGTTTATAGTTATATAGCTCTGCCATGTTGTTTCGCCTTTCCTAAATACCCAGTATTGGTATTTACAGCTTTGTGTATAAATAAGCATAGGATTAGAATTATATGAGGATAATTAGGAATATAAAAAAAACATATTTTCCCTGTAGTGATAGCTTAGATAAGTAATATTTCATTTCTTGTAATAGGTATACAATGAGGTTAGCAAATGCAACTTGTTTAGCACAGTAGTTAAAAGGTTAATTGTTATAATTTTACTCACTAAGTACGTAATCTGCGAATACTATTTTTTTACTAGGTATCCTATGTACTAAAATTTGGCATTGACAATGTATGGTTAGTAAAATTTGTTTATGTCAGTAAAATTTAGGCAAAAACTGATATATGCCTTTAGTACTAAAGGTTAAATCCTTAAAACATTATTCCTAATTAAAGTATGAATATTTTCTTATGAAAGTAAACAACAAGTAGCAGTACAAAGTACAAGAAGAAGCTAGAAAGGCTGTAATTCTGCAGAGCAGAGCAATCATTCAAGGGGATGTAGTAATAAAAGTTTATAAAAGTATTAAAGTTCTTTGAACACATTAAAACCACATCAACTCATTAAAAAGCTATTGTACAAATATTATCGCAGAGCAAATAATAAATATAGATTAGTTTCTTTCATATTGACAGACTAAAAATAATACGTGACTACACTAGAATATCCATGCAAATATTGGTTTAATAACCAAATCATTGCTGTGAATTATTGAAGAAGAAAACAGTTAGCTGTCTAGCTAATAATTTTAATGCAATAACGCAATTATTGTGAACTTAACATTGTTAAATGAGATAATATTAAACGTACTCACCGTGTAGTAAGATAGTAGACCAGCATTCTCATCAAGAACGAACCATCTATATTGCCACCCCTTCATTACATTTGTCCATTTGCTAAGTGATCCCTCCATCATTTCTTTAAATATAAGCTTGGTGGAACATTAAAACTTCTAATTTTATAACTTCGGCGGATTCGATCCAGTGCCCTGACCAGTCCAATGTTATTGACATTTATAACTTTTTTTTGGTAGACAATAACTGACCAAAGATGTCAGTTATACAGCCTATTTTCTAAAGCTAAGTTGAGATAATAAAATATAAACTGAAATTTTATTTAAGTACTTATACAAGCTGTGTAGCGTCGGCTTAGAATAGCATTTCCCCATTTCTTCCGGTGGGTGTACATAAGAGACGACTAACGGTATTGGGGCTTTTTAAGGGATTGTTGGGCGATGCGGTTGGAGACCCATCACCAACAACTTTTATTTACCATCTTTTTCCCACGCAACTTCCAAAAGGAGCTGAGGAATTTCTAATTCCTTAGCTTTGGCTACCTCTTCTAGGGATTTATAGCCGTGAGTATATGTATGTATGTACTTATACAAAGCAAATAACTTTAAAAAATGTCGCAAAAAAAATACATTGCAGCATAATGTTTTAAGATTTTGCAGTAACATATTTTAATGTATGAAATGGTTTGGAAAGTGATCATTAGACAATGCATATAATTAAGACCCATTTCAATGTTCCCTTAGCCCCTAAATTAATCAGTAGCTAGAACAGCCGCAGTGGTCCCTTAAATACCTTAATCTGTAAGTATTAAGTAAGTCTACCGATGGGTGTCGTAAGAGGCGACTAAGGGTATTGGGGCTTTTTATTGGATTTTTGGGCAATGCGGTTAGAGACCCATCACCAAAAACCTTTATTTCACCATCTTTTCCCCACACAACTTCCAAAAGTGGCTGAGGAATTTATAATTCCTAAGTTGTGGCTACCCACAGACATGTATTTGAATAGATGACGCAAGTGTCATTATTTGTATAGAAACAAGATAGAAACCAAGCGTGCCATTATTTCTCGCCCTACCGTGACGTCACATGAGCAATTTAGTGTTAGAAACTCCCTATCCGCGCGTAAACGATTCAATCGATTATAATCGAGTGCATCGAAAGACGAATGTTAAATCGACAGAGGAATGATAAATCTAGAATTATTTGTGTTTTTTTAATGTCGCTATTTTCTCATGGTCTCATGTTAATTCTGAACAATTCTTACTACATTACTTCTTCTAGGAGAACAACGATCTAAATCAGTGAGTTAGTGAGAAGTACAGTAGCCTTTATTATTATAATAACTTGTCTTTATTGATAACCTACCTACCTAATTATCTAGTTTTAATAATATGTTCTCGGAAAGTTACAAAATGAAAAAAAAACTGAGATGAAATTATATCTACAAAACGGAAAACTAGTTGAATGCGCTATGACGAAATATAATTTAACCCAGAACTAAGTCGAAAGAAAAATAATTAAGTTTTTTTTCCGCTGTCTGTCTGTCTCCAGGCTGTATCTCATAAACGGTGATAGCTAGAAAGCTAAAATTTTCACACATGATGTATTTTTGTTGTCGCTATTACATTAAAACCCAAACATAAAAAAATAAAAAATAAGGGGGTTTCTCATACAATTAACGTGTTATTTCGTATTTGTTTGCTCAATATTAAATCGGTAATAAGTAGACACATCAAATTTTCACAGAATATTTACTTGTATACCACCTTTCAAAACAAGCAGTTAAATACGAGTAAAGTACATATCAAGGGGTGTTCCCATAGAGAAACGTAATTTTCTATTATAGATGATAGTACGAAACCATTCGTTTGTTCTCAGGAAATAAAAAAACAAAGTAGTGTAAAAAGGTCTTCAACATTTGCTGAAAATGTAGAATTATCATAAGCAGTAACAGAATTAAATTTTCTCATTTGTGTAATGAATGATGCCTTTACTAAAGTTTGTAAACCAGGTAGCTATTTCTAAGTATGGAAACTTTACAAAGAATTCTAAGCACATTAAAATACACTATCATTTTTTAAATGAAAATGTTAAGCAAGGAAGTAATAAAAATAGAGTCAGAAAATAATATTGCAGATATATTTACAAAAGCTTTGGGAAATGTTAAATTCACTAAATTTAGCAAAATGTTAATTTAAAGGAGTAATGTTCCCTAATTGATAATTATAATTACTGTAGTACTTAAGAAGCTTTGTCTTATTGTTATTGTTTTACAATATGAATGTAAGAAGGCGTGTTGGTATATATGTACATTTATATTGGCAATGCTGACTGAAGGAAGGAAATAAAAAAGACTGACACATACCACATTTTAAGAGATGGAGCCTAGAGCAAAACGTAGAACTAAAATTAAACTGTTCTTTTATTAAATAAACTATTTAACAGAAACATTGTAGTTATAAAAATACTTTAGACACATGGAACACCCATCGCGAATATTATCATTCCTCTGTTCCCAAAATCGATAAGAATTAGAATCGAATACAACTAACTGTACACGTACAACACAATATGCTTAAAATGACAGAAATATGACAATAGCCACCGTACCATGACGTTGATGATTTGGCTTGACATCCGTCACTGAGAACGTTCGAGCGCGGACTCAATCAAATGGCGACAAACTAAGAAAATTTTACTCAGTTTTTACACGCGAAGTACATGCACTTGCGGCATCTATTCAAATACAGGTCTGTGTGGCTACCCCTTCTGGTGAAATATAGCCGTGAGTATTTGTATGTACTTTTGGAAAGTGGAGTGGGGAAAAGATGGTTAAAATAAAGGTGGTTGGTGATGTGATGGGTCTCCAACCATAACGCACAAAAATCCCTTAAAGCCCCAATACCGATATTCGTCTCTTACGTACACCCACCGCACCGGAAGAAATGGGTTAGTGCTATTCTAAGCCGACACTACGCAGATTTTAAGTTTTTACTCATAGGGGAATCCATTAAAATATTAAAATGGCAATTCTCTCAGAAAACCTTTCAAGAATCTTATCTTATCGGGGACCCTATATACCCTTCGTGGTTTTTTTAAATGTGAATGAAAGACTTATTAAGTTAGCCTTTGAATGGGTGCGCTGTAAGTCTTTTTTTAAATTATTTATAAAATTAGTCTCTTGCCCGCAACTTGCCCGGCACTTTTTTGGTAAAGAAATTATATGATTTTTAATGGTTTTCTCCAGAGTTAATCAAAATTTGTCTTTGAAGGTTAAATGATATTTCCGATAAGGGAAGAAAATGTGCTCTTTCGTGCAATAGACAGTTTTCTAATGTCTGTTACGTCTTGTGAAGTAACTGGGTCAAGTTTGGTTGAAAAATTCTATGCGGTTCTGCAGAAATATGATAACATAAACATAAACGTTCACGCCGAATATCCCCGAAGGGGTTGGCAGAGGTACTAATACTTCTGAACATGTACCCACGTTTTGCATGGATAGTGTACTCACGTGATAGGAGGCAGGCCTATCGCCGTTTTGTACGAATACACTGTCACATGACTAAGTACAACTCAGCCATGTGGGTTTCCTCACGATGTTTTCCCTCACCGTTAACAACCTTGATAAATTAACCACACATATGTCTTTAGAAAAGACAAATTTGCAGAAATATGATATAAACAGAAAAACATATAATATGGTTTTCTTCAAAACTATTACCTTTAATTTTGTAGTAGTAAACCAGTAGCGCGCGCGCATCCGCAGCGAGCTCATGTGTGTGTTCCGGTAATACCGTCATCGTACGTAAACAAAAATGACGAGTGTTATAAAGTGTAAATCGTGTAACATCATAATTGATGAATTACTATCCTATATTCAGAATAAAATATCAGTGATCGATGAAATGACGTTGCTGCGTATTTGTACATCGTCATTTACTAGTGAAGAAATCAAACAATCGAAGTCCCTTTTGTTTGATTCGATTCCCACGAATGTGCGTAAGATTATTCGTAAAAGTAAAGGAAAAGAGGAAAGAGATTTGGCGGACATCGTAAGTCTATTTAAAACGGTTGAACCAGACGAAATTCCAATATTTGTGGCACGGCAGTTAGAGAGGCTACCGCCTATCACCTTCGACCATCTCGACTGCACGAAATTACTGAAGGATCTCGTGCGTATACAATCTGAATTGGAGGAAGTTAAAGTAAACTACGCAACTTGCAACCAACTGAATGACCTGAAAACCGAGATCTTACAGTACAAACATGATTCGTTGCCTCCAAGTCCAATGTGCAACGGAAACATGAGAAGGGGTGCCTGGAATTTAGATAGCGGACCTATAGGGCTGTCGCATCAACATGATCTATCATGCAATAACTCTAGTGAGTCCTCGCCGGTTAGCAAAGAAAAACAAAAACCGGAAAAAACCTATCGAGGTATCGTCGAAAAAAATGAAAAAATGAAGGTAGTTACGAGCGAGTGTCCGCCGACGACATCGGATGAGTCATTATTCCAACGGTCTCGAGCGCGAGCGACTGGCGGGTGCGATGAGTCATGCCAAGTAACCACCGCCGGCGCGGCCGCCGCCGCCGTCTCCGATCCTGAGCACAACGTCACTGTGATTCCGTTATCTGAGCCAACGATAAATACCTATGCGAGTATGTCAACAAAGGCGCGGGTCGAGCATATAGACGAAGAGGTTTTGTGTTCCGAAGAGGTTTTGTGTTCCAAATTAGATACTGATGGGTGGCAGGTTGTGTCGAAGCGTAAACGAAATCACAAATATCGGTATTCGGGCTTGTCTGGGATTGCTAGAGATATGGAATGCAACTTTAAAGCGGCGGAAAGAAAAGTACCCATATTTATAACAAATATTGATAAAAATACGCCAAAAACAGATATAGTTGAATACCTTCGTGCTAAAACCAATTACGTCGTGTCACCACAAATTGTTATGACAAAAAAGAAGAAGGATCACAGTGCATACAAATTCTTTGTGCCTGAAAGCAAAGTGTCGACGTATTTAGACGAAAAACTATGGCCACAAGGAGTGATATTTAGGCGTTTTGTGCATTTTTCGTACAACCAGGCAAACGGGTCACCTGTAAACGGCATTTTAAAACATAGCAATGGATAGTCACACTTTAAAGTTTGCTAGTTTTAATTGTAAAGACGTGAAGCGCTCTGTCGACGGTATAAGAGACCTATGTAGGACGTGTGAGTTGATTGCCTTGCAAGAAACTTGGTTACTGCCTGATGACATCCCGTATTTAAGCACAATAAGCCCGGACTTTGGGTATACCGGTACATCAGCTGTGGACACATCGAGAGGCATGCTGCGGGGTAGGCCCCATGGCGGAGTGGCCCTACTATGGAACAATAAAGTGTTTCAGGATGTAAGTGTTTTGCCGTGCAGTAGTGTTCGTGTATGTGCGATTAAAGTGACTACGTGTGATAGAACATTGATAGTGATGAGTATCTACATGCCTACGGACGCGCCGGATAACCTCTCGGAATTCACGGACTGCCTAAGTACTGTAAGTGCTCTTATTGATCAATATGGGTTAGAATCGGTGTTTTTGTTAGGTGATTTCAACGCTCAGCCTAATAAACCTTTTTATAATGAACTTATGGACTTCTGTGGTGACCAGAGTTGGTCCTGTGTTGACGTAGATAAGTTGGGCATTGCCTCTGCTACGTATACATTTGTAAGTGAGGCGCACGGAACTTGTAGCTGGCTCGACCACTGTATAGTGACCCAAGCGGCCTTAAATGCGGTAACTGATGTATATGTTAGGTATGACACTCTTTGGTCAGACCACTTTCCTCTGATCATTGTATGTAACTTACGAATATTAACGCCCACAATTAGTAAAAAGATTTCCATGGAATCCGGTGTCATGTGGGGTGATAGGACCACTGAACAAACTGAACACTATACCAGCGAATGCAATAGGGTTTTGCGTGATATCGATTTTCCGGTTGAATTTCAAAAATGTGCAATGAAAAATTGTAACGACCCGCGGCATAGGTGTATCCTTGATAGACTGTACATGGACATTACAGCCGCCCTCCGCAGCGCGGCAGTGGCTAGTCGGGGAAGCAAGCGGGGAGGTGGGAGTGGCGCTCGCATAGTCGGCTGGAATAAGCACGTTAGGGAGGCTCATCAGCTAGCTAGGCAATATTTCCAGGAGTGGGTTTCATGTGGTAGACCAAGGTCAGGTAGTATCTACGAATCCATGTCCGAGAGTAGGAAGGTTTTTAAAGCCAAATTGAAATGGTGTCAAAACAATCAGGAGCGAATCAAAATGGATGCTCTTGCTTCAAAACATGCAAGTGGGAATTTCCGAGACTTTTGGAAGGCTACTCGTAAGATTAGTGTGCGCCCGGCCTTGCCGGTGAGTGTTGACGGTGTTAGCGATACGAAAGCGATTGCGAACCTTTTTAGAGAACAATTTACGGTACAACCGCTACAGTGCAAGGACGGTGAAAGTACTACTGGGGTTGAACCACTCTCGAAGGAGAAGGTTACCTGCTTCTTAGCGAAGGACGTGGCAGGTGCGATAAAATCGATTGCCAGGGGTAAATCGCCTGGTCACGATGGCCTTAGCATTGAACATATACATCACGCGGGTCCTCATATAACTAGGGTTCTCGCAATGTTCTACTCGCTGTGCGTGTGCCACTCCTACCTGCCGGGTGACTTATTGCAAACTGTAGTGGTGCCGGTCGCAAAGAATAAAACGGGTGACTTGAGTGATAGGAATAATTATAGACCTATTTCTCTCGCGACAATTGTAGCGAAGGTATTTGACGCCATGCTTAATTTGCGGCTAAGTAAGCATCTAAAATTGCACGATAACCAATTTGGATTCCGGTCACAATTATCGACAGACAGTGCTATACTGTCGCTTAAGCATGCCGTCAAATACTATACAAATAGGAGTACGCCAGTCTACGCGTGTTTCCTTGATCTGTCCAAGGCCTTTGACCTGGTGAACTACAAAATGCTCTGGAAGAAGTTGAAAGAGATTGATTTTCCGCCTGAGCTGGTAAATATTCTTCAGTATTGGTACGGACATCAGGTCAACAGCGTCAAGTGGGCGGGTGTAATGTCCGAACCCTATATTATGCAGTGTGGTGTTCGACAGGGCGGATTGACTTCTCCGTCCCTGTTTAACCTATATATGGACTCGCTGATCGTCGCGCTCAGTGGACGGCATGTCGGTTGTCACGTGGATGGAGTGTGCTTTAATAACCTCAGCTATGCTGACGACATGGTGCTGCTGAGTGCGTCGGTCTGCGGGCTCAGGGAATTGTTGCGGATCTGTGAGGGGTACGCTCTTGCTCACGGGTTGAAATATAACATAGGCAAAAGTCAGTATATGGTTTTTGAGGCAGGGGCCAAATGTCCACAAGATGTATCGCCTATTTGTTTAAAGGGTGCACCGTTGGAAAGAGTCTTTCAGTTTAAATACTTGGGACACATGCTGACAGCTGACTTAAAGGATGATATAGACATTGAAAGGGAACGGAGGTCTCTATCACGACGGGCCAATATGATAGCTCGTAGGTTTGCACGATGTTCGATAGCAACCAAGCTTACTCTGTTCCAAGCATATTGTACCTCGCTTTACACGTGCAGCCTATGGGCTAATTATACACAAAAGGCATATGGAGCCCTCCGGGTCCAGTTTAATGATGCGATGAGGGCGATGTTGGGGCTGCCGCGGTACTGCAGTGCGTCGGGCATGTTCGCGTGGGCGGGCGTGGACTGCTTCCACGCGACCATGCGCCGGCGCAGCGCCTCTCTGCTGCGTCGCGTGCGCGCCAGCTCCAACACCGTGCTCGCTGTCATAGCCAACAGACTCGACTGCCCTTATATCCGGCACTGCTGTGACCGACATGCGCCAAATTATAAGCCATTGTTTTAGGTAGCTAGGTGTAAATAGATATTAGTAGTTATAGTAGTAGTTGTATGTAAGTATATTGTACCTGTGTAAATACCTAGTCAAAATAATTTTAATTCTACTTGTGACCGTCTATTTTTATTATTAATTTTAATTTGTACCTATTTAATTTTAATCGATTTCATTTAAATTTTATCTTATTTTTAATCAATTCGAATTTTTATTTCAATGCTTTTATTTCAAATTTTAATAATTGTAATCTCATTGTGTGGTTTTTTTTTTCTTATGTCTGCATGTTTAATTTTAATCGATGTTATTTTGTATGTAAATTATGGGTCACCGTTGCCTGAAATAAATGAATTTTATTTTATTTTATTTTATTTTATTTAATTGACTATATTTTTTTCATTCTGTCAAGCTTAGTCAAGTTCATGTTTAAGTGAAATTAGTTTCTGTATGTCTAACACTTATGTAAAAAATGGATAAGTCAAATTTATATAATATATTTTTTTACTTTTGAGAGTAAAAAAATATGCAAAACGTGGGTACTCTGAACATCAGGTGACAAAGTGACTTGATTTTCAGAAGTATTAGTACCTCTGCCAACCCCTTCGGAGATATTCGGCGTGAACGTTTATGTTTATGTTATGTTATGTTACTTTTGAAAGTGATGCCATTATAATTGACATTTCTAAAAAAGCTCTAGTCCTGTAACACATACAGATCCACAATCTTTTCATGGCCGGAAAGGGCGTCGCTGTCATCGATATTAGTATTGCCAGTAAATAAAAATTAACCATTATCAGGGGAATAATTTTAAATCATTCAGGTTAATTTATTTATGAATTGAAATGTCTTAATGAAACAATTTATATTATATTAATAACTATTATTGTAAGTAAATTAATATTATTATTATTATTATTCAATAATATAATTAATATCTTTATTCATGCATTTTATACAAATTTTAGGTCTATATTGTATATATGTGTTAGTATTGTATATGTACATAAATGTATTAAGACGTTATGAATATGGTTTTGTGCTTATGTGTCGGTGAAGGATTAGCAAGATGTCATTAAAGTTAACATTTCGTGTTCTTTTTTAGTTTTATTATTATTATTAGCTTCCGATTTGTGTATCAATGTTTAATGTTTTGTTTTCTAGTTTAGGTTTTATCTTATTTTATGTATTTTTCAAGGGTCCCGGCTGAAAATCAGCGTGCATTAAAGCTAAAACTCTAGTGTACATATGCTGAGTCGGCACCTTTTTGGCTCTCATTGTGTGTAATTTGTGCGCTTGTTGTTTTTACATGTTGTATAATATGAGGACGGAATAAAGATTTTTTTCCTTTTTGCTTTAAATAAGTTCGTTTTAATACAAGCTAATTATAATTGCTTACTTTTGCCCTTGCCTTGTACGTCGACCCGTATGACCGTGTACCCTGAATTTACTGATCTTATCTTCGAAATGTTGTCTGGAAGAGATCGCTTTTAGCGATAACACTGCCAATTGAACTTCTCTGTAAGCTGTTTCATTTATTTTACACTCGAGGGTTTGTTATTTGTGACACTCAGACTTAAAAGATTTGGTACCGACATATATATATTTTTTTAATCCTGCAAATCTAAGGCTTACCTTGTCGTGTACTGTCTTTTACATTTAATGTTCATACATAGATCCCCTAAAAAAGTGGCACAGAAAAAAATAATCTAAACATCGGATATCGTTTGTGTCATTAATTGTGCAGGGTCAGTGGATTTATGGGCAATTTGCTATTGCTGTTAACAACCTTGTATTTTTATATATATGTCAACGATTATGACATTGGCGCATTCCCGCATTAGGATTAGAACCCACGCATCAGTGTATACGAAATTAAATCTTATTTGGGAGCATTTCCCCACTACCGCCCGTTACCCGTTACCCACGCCGCTATAGTCATGTGCACACAACTTTATGGACGGTGTTAGCCTACTTGGATAATTTTGGCCAAATAAGTAACAATTTTCATATTTTTTTATATACTGGAATACGGGAAAAAAAAGCGTTTATTTACAAGCAAAGAAACATTATATAAATAAATGTCTTTAAAAAAAAGTTTTCACTGCAAAAATATTAATGAAGATGATAATTTAATAGATACGTAGGTCACCCTATAAGTTTTATTTAGTTGGGAGCTAATTGACAATAGCAGGCTGAAATTTCAAAATGGCGACTAAGTATAACTAGTAGTTGCCGTCGGCCAAGAAATGTTTGTGGATCGGTATTAATTTGATCCATAAAATTTAAAAGAAACTGTGTTAAAATGAAATAATTAACTGGGTTGGATTTTATTACATTTTATTAATAAGCTTTTTTAACACTTCTATGTGTGATAGAGGTTAGAGTCAATCTATGAGCATTCAAGTGCAAAGCATGTGTAAAAGTCAACGGAGAAAACACGGACTAGTCAGGGATATGAGATATCCCTGGGTGTCTGACATGGATGTGCAGCTACTCCGTGGCTCTTATTTGTTTTGGATGACTGTTTGAAATAACTGCGTAAAAGTGATTATGGACTGAGGATGGCAGGGTTTATGTTTAAATGCAGAGAGGTATAATAGTTATACCTCTATGTTTAAATTCCTCTTTTACGCTTACGATCAAGTGTTTCTTGTATCAACGGTGAATGCGTTGCAAGAGATGGTGAATATTGCATTGATTTAAAAGAAAAAGGAGAGAGGAAAGTTGGTTGCTCGATAGACGAAAAATATGGCACAAAGCGCCCCACGTTTATTCAGGATAATATTAGAATCACCGGTGGTGTAAGGGCTGTTTAGCAATGTTTACAGCCCTTTAACTACTCATTTGGGGTTACTTAAATAGCTTTAAGAGAAAATGTGCACCAATAGACAACTACTATGGCACCCAAAACTCTACTTGGAAGTACACATTGCGGTTCTGCTTCCTATGCTGATGTTTGGTAGTGAATGTTGGGCATGGTAAAAGAGGCATTAAAGTAAAGAAGATTCAATGGAAATTAGATCTCTCAGAAGTTTAGTAATGTTAGGTTGTGTTGTGCGTCCGAGTGAAAAATAGTGTGACTCGTGAATGGTTCAATGTGAATGATGGCGTAGAGTCAGGTAGAAAAAGAAATGTAAAGGTGGGCACATAGAGAGGATGGATGAAAGTAGAGTTCGGAAAGAGGTAAAGAGAGCCAATGTGGATGGTGTTGTTAGTAGTTAGTTAATGTAGTGTAGTAAGTTCTTACAAAGGCGAAAGTCCGAAGTGAACAGAACAAAAAAGCATGTATGAGAAGACAAATTTATGTGAAAGCAAAAAAGATTTGTCAGGATCGTACAAAGTTCCAATCGGTTGTCACTTCCTACCTCAATTGGAACAATAGGCGTGAGTATAAGGCAAGTATAGGTAAATAATACAAGTAAGATTTATCGAAAAGCTTTATTTTTTTACTTACAGGTATTCATCACTTTCATCATTATCAATACGTTAAAAACAACAAATACATATATTAACGTCATCATACCTATTAATTTAGTAAAAAACTAATACTATTTTATTTATGTACATAAAATCTTAAACAATTTTATTGCCTTGACGTGACCAGACGGCAAAATTTATTGTCAATGCTTTCTTAATGATCTTCCAAGCTTTGTTTTACTGTAACCGGAAGAAATTGATATTTGATGACCACTTTCTCGGTCTAAGCTAAGTCCAGATATATCTACTAATAATGGCACTTTTTCCGATCCGTCTGCAACGATTTCATCTGATTTGTCAAAATTCTCAGGCGTTCCTTCACCTTCGATGGCTAGCTTTTCAATATCTCGGCTGAGCGAATTGTTTTCTGCTGCTTCCACGAAGGCGCTTGAAAGATCGCCGCTCAGCTTGTTCACGTTGCCTGATGAAATGTCGTACATAAATATTTCTTTGTCTGATGAGTCATCCTCAGTTCTGAAAAAGCGAGATATATATTGATTACAATCACATTAAGACTATTACATTTTTTTATAAGCGTAACTGTTAAAGTTTGTTTAAAAATGTTATTTTTTAAATTTAGTATCAAATGAATAGGATTTTGGCATCCAGGGTTCTATAACTTGTTAAAATAAAGGGTCTATTGCCACATCGGCCAACAATCACTTAAAAAGCTCCAATATCCATATCGCCTCGTACAACACCCACGAGAAAGGTAAGTGCTATTTTAGACCGACAATGCACAGAATTGCAAATGTAAATACATACGGACATATTATACACAGATCAAGTTAACCCCGAACTAGTAAGACTTGTAGTATGGAATACTAACTCAACCATTTTATTTAATTATATACTAAACATATAAATTACACCCAAGACTAAGAGACAATCATTTTTGCTCATCACATAAATGATGAGTCAACTGTGATGTGTCAAAAGCCGGCAGGCTTAGAATGTCACTACCCCTTTCTACCCACGGGTGTCGTAAGAGGCGACTACGGGTATAGTGGTTTTGGGGCGATGCAGTTGGAGACCCATCGATGACAATACTTTATTTCTACCATCTTCTTCCTTATCATCTTCTAAATGTGGCTGAGGAGTTTCTAGCTCTAAACCTCTGGCTACCTCTTTGGGGAATTATGGGCGTAAGTATACAAATACTTATATTCATACACTAGTGGATCGGCCCAGCTTCGCACGGGTAGCGTTGTTTTATTAATATCTGAGGTTTCTTCAAACACTGGTCAAGATTTGTGAAATTTAGCGCAATGATTACTACTTAGAGCACTCCTGAATAGTGTAGCCATAGAGTAAAGAAATACACTGGAAATAGAGAGCCTTCTTGCTTAGTGATAACCCCTCACTCGTGAGGTACCTCGTTTGAGCTACTCGTCGCGAGAAAATGAGGGAGTTCTCGTATTTGAAATATAAACCACCTCACGTAGCTCCTCACTTTTTCGAGGCGCGAGTCGAGGCAGCACTCGAATAGACCAAAGTGAGTGAGTGAGTCACCGACTATTTAAATGTTCAGTCCATAGTCATAGATACATACATTATACTCGTGTCGCGGTTGAAGGAGTCGGGTCAGTTTGATGGAATGATTAGTCAGTTTATTTTAGCGTTTTCTTACAAATACTACCCATTTAATTTTACCTTAGATTAGCTTACATACATACATACATATACTCACGGTCATAAATCCCAAAACGGGGTAGCCAGAGCTGCAGAGCTAGAATCTCCTCAGCCACATTTGGATATTGATAGGGGAGTAGATGGCAGAAATGTAGTATAGTTGGTGATGGGTTTCCAACCGCATCGCCCAAAAACCACTAAAGGCCCCATACCCTTAGTCACCTCTTACGACACCCGTGGGTAGAAAGGGGTAGCGACATTCTAGGCTCCACTGGCATAACATACATGTGAACTCATGTGTCTACATACGCGTAGCTTTAACATCTGTAACTTTGATGTCTAACTTTTCATTTAAACATTATAGTTATTCAATAAAACTAAATAAACTACATTTATCCTGCGCGCGCGTTTTTTCCGTCCCTGTCACTCTCAGTAAATTTGACGTAAGAGTGAGTGCAATAGCTGCAAAATGCGGGGATGCCCTTAAGTTTATTTATAAAAAAATACCAAGTATAAAACATTACACCTTAGAACTCATTTTCCCTCATTCAGTGCAAAGCGGCAACATTACGCGTGCCTCACTGTTGACTCGTTAATAGAGTATATTTCATTCTCTTTACCTCGCCTCAAATGAGGGCTATCTCATGAAGTAATATGAGGCTCTCACTCAATACTCATTAAAAAGAGTGAGATATACAACGCTACCTCTTGCTGGATTTCAATGACACTCAGTTTATGTTGCCTAATTAACGCCATTTCGGTTCGAATTCGAACTCCGAAGGAATCACCCGACCGATATTCTATTACCATTAACTTCTACATACAATACATACCTATTCTATTGTATCATACGTACATACATACTTTCATCATGACATCGATAACGTAAAATTTATATGATGATGCCATGACCCACATTGACATTTTTTTTTTTTTTTGTTTACCGGTGGGGAAATCCTCATATGTCGGACTTTAACCGACTAAAACCCCACCGGTTCGGTGCTGCTGGCCCTGCGGCCTGTGCGGCGTCACCATAACTTGTGTGCCGGGCGGCTGAAGGCCGCCCTGGCGAGGTAAAGGAGTGTATCTAAGCTAAGTCGGATAGGCCACATTGACACAATGAATTTTTTGGTTTATATACTCTAATAAAGAAGAAATCATACCGCGATGTAGCAATTACCGACAGTGCCATCTATTGGTGAATATGCAAATCACAGCGCGCTTTTGTATGAGGTTTGCGCTGTTAAAAACTACAAAGTGAGGATGGAGGGAAGTTTTTATTTCCAGCCCCTGAGTGTAGCTTTGTGATTTCTGTGAAAGCGCTCATATGAACGGTTTAGTATTTTCGAACATTAACTAATTTTTAGAATGAGTTGAAGTTGAGTTGAGTAAAACGCAATGAAGCACTATAACAACTACAACTACTGGCGCCATCTAGTATTTAATATGTAAATTATTAATTATTTGGTTTTGGTCACGGGCGCGATGGCTTATTGCATGTGTAATTTCGCTGTTTCTCTACTGATTTCTATGATATATTTTTTATTGAATAGGTAATAATGTTACCTTTTTTAAATTAGGGATGAGTGAGAGTATTATAAACGTAAGATTAAACAAATATAATCAGAATACTCTGAACTACTAAGCTATCAGGAGTTACACGTGATATTGTGAGTCAACCAAAAAAGATAGACATATGCTGTTGAACATTTTTTTTTAGAAAATTTTATGAAGATTTTTTCCTCCATACATACATTTTATGTAACTTTAACCATTAAGGCTGCACACGCGACGGAAGTTTAAAGAATGGAGTAACTTGTCCCGTTTTTCCAAGATTTACCAAAATTCCCCTTTACTACTCTGTTGGAAAGTATACAAAAACCTGTGCAGGAGTATGAAGAATAATTGTACCAAGTTTCGTTAAAATCCGTCGAGTAGTTTTTGTTTCCATAAGGAACATACAAACCGACAGACAGACAGACAGACAGACAGACAGACAGACAGACAGACAGACAGACAGACAGACAAAAATTTTACTGATTGCATTTTTGGCATCAGTATCGATCCCTAATCACCCCCTGATAGTTATTTTGAAAATATATTTCATGTACAGAATTGACCTCTCTACAGATTTATTATATATTCATACATATGAATCTATGTATATAAAGTGCACCTTCCAAAAGTGGCTGAGGAATTTATAATTCCTTAGCTCTGGCTACCCCTTTCTTGGGATTTATAGCCGTGAGTATATGTATGTATGTATATAAATGTTGCTTTCAGCGAGGATCGATCACGCAACCTCTGGACCGAGAAACCAGTCACCTATCATATCAGTCAATAGATACAAAAATTAATGAAACGTTAGCTTGAAGTGTTTGTGCAGTGTTCAGACGATTGAGGAACTCTTTAGATACATTAATACACACATACTGGCATATAAGTAATTAGTTCCCATTGGGGTAGGCAGAGACTATTGATTGACATTTTGAACGCAAGCCTTTCGAGCTTTGTCTACATTCATCAATATTTTCATACATGCTCTTTTATTCTTGATACTTTCAAACACTGCCTTTTCAAGCACGTTTTCTATTTGATATAAGTGTGTCCTGCGTGGTCGTCCTCTATTGACATACGATCTACATTGGCTCTATATATCTTTTTGATCATTTAAGTTTCGTTCAATGTTTACCCCAACCAATTTATATTTCTTTCGCTATCTTTTTTAACAAATTCATCTTTCACACTGCACCTTTGCAAATCTAACTATTTCCCACTCGATCACATAATCAAACGTTACACTGATGGTCCTACAAAGTCTTGCTATTATTTATTTTATATCAGTTTTGTTATAATATTCAAAAACATATTTTTACCCTGTAACTAATAGAACGACAGATTGCAGATCAGCAGCGGTATTTTTTTCTGTTTTTAACCATTTCTCGAAATTTTCTCTTGTCGGTCGCTTTAGTACACTATACAGACTATCACCTGCTACAAATTTAATGCCTTTTAGGCTATTTGTTGCTCGTTTTGATCTTGATTTTTCGTTATTTAATAACTCAGTTTCTACTGGAGCCAAAACTACAACTGATGTAACTCTCCTTCCTTTTAGAATATCAGGTAAGGGGAACTGGTTACCGCTTACTTTCAATGGTAAATAACGATTGTATTTCTTGTCGTTTAATGAAACAGGTTCTAGTTGGGTGGCATCTTTCTTTACATAATCTTTTGCTATTTCCTGGCCTTGCTTTGTGGATGGATCAAAGTGTACAACTTTCATTTCGACTGCTTGGTTTTGTGATGGTGCAGATTCGTATGTAGGGATGTTTTCAGATGCTGCTATTTCTTGATCATATTCATCCTCATCATCGATTCTTGAACTGATTTCGTCTCCATTTGGTGCCACAACTATTGGACGTGATTCACTCGCAGCGATTTGTTGGGCACCGCCAGCGCTGAAAAAGTTAGCTAACTGATCTGGAGGAAGCGAATCTAACGGCGTGTCTCCAACTTTGTCGTAATCCAAGACACTTATGTCAGCATTGTCTAAGATACCAGATGATAGAAGTTGTTGACGCAGATCATCCGGAACTTCATCGGGAAGTTCAATTGCGGGCTTCTTCTTTTTTTGGTCTTTTTTCGTCTCTTTAGTAGGATTGATTGAATTAATAGTGGACGATACATATTTTTGCGTTGTAGGTTTAATTTCCACAGTTCTGGAAGTGGATTGATAGTAGGGAGGAGAAGCAGTACTAGAACCAAAAGATGATTGAGGCGTTGGTCTTGATCTTTCTTGGCTGTAATTTGGTCTTACCGAACTGGCTTCAATGTTTTGTTGGTTAAAATTATGCAATTGTCGGTAATCAACATCGAATTGACCAGCATGCTGATGCCTATGATATTGTTGCAATTGATTTTTTTCGTCCTGCTGTCTTTGTTGCTGTTGTTGTTGCGCTATCAATAATTGCGATTGAAGTCTTTGAATTTCTTCCTGTTGTTTTTGAACATTTTGTGCTAGTTGTAGTCGAACTTGTTCTTGTTCTGCATCTAACTGTTGTTGTTGTTGTTGCTGCTGATGCTGTTGTTGGTGATTCTGTTGATTATGTTGGTTTTGCTGCTGTTGTTGTTCTTGACGCTGTTGATGTTGCAGTTGATGTTGTTGTTGAACGTGCTGTTGATGTTGATGGTGTTGCTGTTGTTGGTGGTTTTGATGATTATGTTCCTGCTGTTGTTGGTTTTGTTGTTGTTGCTGGTGATGTTGTAACTGTTGTTGTCGTTGCTCATGTTGATGATATTGTATATGCGCCTGGCTTGGTGCTGGTGTTGGTTGGTTATGTTGAATAAGTCCGCTATAATCAGACTGTCCACCACTTACTGTTATATGTTGCTCATACTTCGGAATAGCTGCGATCAGTTCTCCGCCGTTAGGTACAAACTGACCAACATTTTGTTGGTGTTGTAAATTACCTTGATCTTGGAAGTTATTGTGTTGATTTGCAAAAGGTCTTTCAGAGGGTCCATTAAACTGGAAATGCGGTTTTTCTGAAGGTAAGTTTTGTTGTTCTTGTGGTGGGGATGGGTGCGCATGGTAATTGAATTGAGGAGGTGATGCAGGTTGAGGTAAAAATTGGGTTTGAGGGATTGGTTGAGGGGATGGTGATACTGATAACGATCCTGGGAAACGCTGGTTAGATGGAGGCGTCGGTCTTGGACCACTTTGATGAAAACCAAACTGCGGCGATGGCTGCTGGAATTGTATTGGACTCTCTTCAATGTGTGGAGGTGATGGTTTTAAATTAAAAAAGGGTGGTCGATTGGGAGTGTTACCAAATGGTTTATTTTCAACGAACTGTTGAAATGGTCTTTGTTGAGGTAACAATTGAGTGACGGGAACATGGGGTTGTCTTTGTTGATCAGCAAATGATTGTTGTGGCGGAGTTGGTTTGGGAACGAAGTTAAAACTTTGTTGTGGTCTTGGTAGAGGCTGATCTTTTGCTGGTTCTACTTGATCAGTTGTGATGGTGTGGTAATTTTCTTGTAAATATTTAGCTTCATCAAAGTAATTTTGTGCTTGAGGTTGAGGCTGCTGAGGGAAAGGTCTCTGAGGGCCTGAGTGGAAGGCTTGTCTTGGTGGGCCATTAAAATGTGGCCGAGGAGCGAAAGTGGGTGGTCTTTGATGGAATTGAGGAGCATTATTTGCCCATGGAGGATTATTTGCGAAAGGTTGATTGGGTTTTGGGAACGGTGCGTTTAATAGTGGAAAGTTTGGAAAATTATTTTGCCTTTGGACTGGTCCGCGGAACGGAGCTACTGATGGGCCTTGACGGGGTAATTGTTGTTCGTTGCCTAAATATGAAGGTTGGAATTGAATACGACTTTGAGCCTGTTGTGGGTTTGATTGCGAATACGGAACTATTTTGAAAGCTGGTACGTTTTCATGATTGTTTTGGGGTCTATTAGATCCTTCAGAAAACTGTGATTTGGATTGAGAAGCTCTTTCTATAGATGGACGATTTTGATGTTGTTGTAGCGGATAAGCTATGGCCGGTCTGGGCGCTGTTTCTTCGCGTTCTTCATTGTGAGTATTTCCTTCACGTCTGTCACTGTACTGACTATGATGTCCTTCAGAGCCAAAAGTGACTTTTACGCTACTGTCACTATGGTAAACTTCAGAATCAGGTTTTATAATAGCTCTCAATGTTGTTGTTTCAGCAGGCGCGTAGTATGGCTCCGGAGTCACAGTTACATAATCTTCGTGATGATCATCTTCTTGATGATTAGTTGGTGGTGTAATAGCAGGTATAGGTTTATCATACACAACCTTATCATGAGAATGAGGATCTTTGCTATATTTTACGTAGAATACCTGTACCGGCTCCTTTTTCTTCTTTGGGACGGGGGTAGGAGCAGGAGCAGGTAACGTTTCGTTAGATTCTTTAATAATGATTTCTATAATGGGTTCAGGAGCTTCATAATAATGAGGTTGAGGTTCATGGCTGTATAAGGGAGCCGTTGGTAAAGAGCCATAAGGTGGGCCGTAGTTACCATCATTGATATCACCACCTTGAGCTTTTGGTTGAGCAAATATATCATTCCTAACCTCATCTAAACTTTCTAGAGTGGGATCGTAGAGAGGATCTTTTTGTGAGTACTGAACCACTGGTTCCATTTGAACAGCATAAGGTGGTAAATTTGATGATCTGGGAGAAATGTTCGATATCCTTCTATTGCTGTTTAGAGCTCTATACTGAGAGACTCTTGAATGTGGCAGGACTAGAGAATATTTCAAGTGTTGCGGTGTTCCAAGATTATCTAACTGACGTTTTGGTTTCGTTTTAAGTGTCGCATTTTTTGCTAACGATGAACTGACCACAGCCAACGCTGTGACCTGAAACAAAGAAAAGAGACTGTGAGCAAAATCTTGATATTTTTATATATTTTGTAAATGATGGCTAAGTTTTTTTATTTTGTCTTTATGTAGTGGAAAATCTATTATCTGTAACTATGATGATACATACATATACTCACGGCTATAAATCACTAGAAGGGATAGCCAGAGCTAACGAACTAGAAGTTCCTCAGCCACTTTTGGAAAGTTGAGTGGGGAAAAGATTGCAAAATAAAGGTTGTTATTGTTGTGATGGGTCTCCAACCGCATCGATCGCCCAAAAATCCCTTAAAAGCCCCAATACTGTTAGTCGCCATATTTTTACAATATCTATTAACAATAACCAATATTATATATTGAAGTGATAAACACATAACTTTCTATTTACTTGAATATAAGTTTTTGCTTGCAACAAGACGACGACGCGGCGCAAGATAACAATATGTAACTTAAATCTATAACATAAAAAATGCTTATTATAATAGCCTACGATGAATGATTCAGCATTTATCCTCCAAATGGAATTCTTTTCAAATACCCAGTTACAAAACTGATTATTTATATAAATCTCATCTTATCTGGCATCGTGAGAAAGTAATAAACACACGGACAATAGTCATCGCTGTTACTTCACTGGAATTATGCTAAATACATACATTTCACTTATATGCTGCGACTTTGTGGCTAAAAGATGTGTAACTTGGCTTTGTTATAAAGGCTATATTCGCTTGTTGTTTCGCATATTTCGTGAAACTATTTGAATGAGTCCGGATGTTATGTAAACTGCTAATATGACCTCACGGAGTTTGACTCATCATACGACAGATGCAATGCGACCTTAACAGCTTTCGTATTTTAGGTGACCCGTCTTCTCTTCCCGCCGGTGTCTACTGTCGAATGGTGGATGAAAGGTGGATGTACGAGTTTGGTTAGCAACTTATCCCTGACAATAATTTGTAGGTATTTGCCATTCATATAACATGCATACATCATATACTAATGGCTATGAATTCGAAAAGCGGATAGCTGGCTTCAGAATAAAAAAAATCTCAGCTGTTTTTGAAAGTTTAGTGAAGAAAAAGTGAGAAATAAAGGAGTGTGACGATTGGTTTTGCCCTTTCCACATCGTCCAATGAATAAAGAATAAGTTATTACTATTCGATGATGTCAGTATACAGCTAATTCTTATGATAATTCTTTTCGACATATTATATTAACTCCGTATTTTAAAGAAGAAATTAAGATTGTTTACAAATTACGCGTGTACACAATAAACTCATTTAAACACAATGAAATAAACTCATGTGTAAAACGTTAAGGTAAACTTTTTACATTGGATTTGGTGAATGTGTTTTTTTCTCAGATCTTTGCATTAGCATATTGTGCAAAACGAAATAACCTAGTTTTCGAATTAATTATAAAGATAAAAGGACCAAGGCTACGTCTGTGTGAACGGTGCTGTGCGGCAATTTAATTTATTCAGTATTTTATCCTCATGTTGTATATATATGAAATATATTTCTAAATCAAAGTATTTAAATAAATTTAAATACGAGTAGATAAAGTCAACCCCAAAGAAGTTTAAGTGATCAAGTGATATGGAACTACTTCGGCAATATACAAATATTATAAACATGTTAAATAAACAAATGGATAATGGCAAAAAGAGAGTGTGTTTGAAAAGATTGCGAGAAAGTATACCTTTGTACCCAGTAAGCGCTTCTTACTTTATTCACATATGATTGAAAAGCGGAGTTTTTAATTGTAATGATAATAACTAACGCCCGGTTTCTGAATTGAATATTCAAGCTGAAAACGACTTAAGTATCGTTTTGTCTCATTCAGTTGTTAAGATTTCAATGCGACAGAACGATACTTAAGTTGTTCTCAGCTGGAATACTCAATTCAGAAATCGGTCGTAAGACCTCAAGAACGGCACTTAAATTCGATCAATAATATTAATCAAGACTCCCATCTTATTAGTATCAAGAATAGAAACGAAAATAGTAAACCGGTTGTAACGTTAATAGATAGAAATTATTTTAGAAGAGGTATTACCAAGTGAGTAGACATTTTTGAAAACAAAACTGGTATGTTTTGAGCTGCTACTTTTCCGCCTTTCCAATATTCGATACCAGAAAAAAACATTTACGAGAACTCCGTACGAATGAGCCATCATACCATAATATTTCCCTATTGCGAGTCTCCACCTAGCGTATCGTTGACGATCCGGCCATACTTACCATGGTGGCCTGTTTGGGGTTGAAAGAAATTTACTAATACTACCGCGATAACTATACTCGATAACTATACGCGATATTATTGTATTCTTTTATATTGTTATTGTTATTATATTATATTCGGTGAGGGAAAACATCGTGAGGAAACCCACATGGCTGAGTTGTACTTAGTCATGTGACAGTGTATTCGTACAAAACGGCGATAGGCCTGCCCCCTATCACGTGAGTACACTGTCCATGCAAAACGTGGGTACTCTGAACACCAGGTGACAAAGTCACGTGATGTTCAGAAGTATTAGTACCTCTGCCAACCCCTTCGGGGATATTCGGCGTGAACGTTTGTGTTGTGTTGTGTTGTGTGTTTGTGTTATTGTTATTATTAGTTATATTTTGTCATTGTTTAAATAGTCTCAGGTGTAATTAGTTGTAGTAGTTAGTTTTTATTATTTTTTTAGTTTATTGAGGGACAGTCTGAAAACCAGCGCTGTAAGCTAGCACCAATGTTGCTGTTTGCAGCAAATGCTGAGATTGTTCCTTTTTGCCGTATTGTTATTTAATACATGTAAACATTATTTTGTTAAAATTTGTAAATTTTTAAGGCAAATAAACAGTTTTCAATTTCAATTTTTCAATAACAGTAGTGTCAGATGGGTTAACGTTACCTCTTAAGCAGTGTAATGTTTTTGAAATTTTCAATCCAAACTGTGTTAATCTCACTAAGTTTATATTTTATTTTTAAGGATTCGAGCCGTGATGTGCCGGCTTAGAATGTCCCTACCCCTTTCTACCCACGGGTGTTGTAAGAGGCGACTAATGGAATGGGGCTTTTTAAGTGGTTTTTGGGCGATGATGCGGTTGTAAACCCATTACCTACAACATTTATTTTACTATCTTTACCCCAAAGTAGCTGCACAATTTACCGCTATAACCCCTTTTTAGGAAACTTCCAATTTTAACCGTTAGTAGATATACGTTATCTACGTATCGCAGTTATAAAAGGCAAATAATATGGTCCTCAAACGTTGTTTGTCAACAAACATAAGTATAGGAAATAAAAAAGACTATGCAGATCATGTTTACATAGTAGAACTATGTGATATTTCCTATTCCCATGTCAACAACTGTTAAGCAAGTCTTTCAGACACAATGCAATGATGGCAGTGTTCAAAAGACTGGTCTAGCAACGCAAAGAATCCTATAATTTGCCATTTACTTTAACTGCTGTGGTCGTGAGAAACTTGCTACAGCTTAAAAGCAGAGTATTCCATTTTTATACACGTATATACTTACGCCATTAGTACCCATTAGCGTAGACGTAGACATAGAGTTTTCCGTGAATCTTTGAATACAATACATTTTTGAGAATTTTTGCCGTGTAGTGTCGGCTTAGAATAACACTACCCCATTTCTACCCGCGGGTGATCGTAAGAGGCGACTAAGGGTATAGGGGCTTCTTGAGTGAATTTTGGGCGATGTGGTTGGAGACCCGTCACCAAAAACATTTATTCATTATTACCATCATTTCCCCAATCAACTTCCTTATGTATGGTATGGTTGACTTAAAATCAATGATTTTGACACAGTTTTCAGAGTCGTAATCCGCGAAAGAGAGAAAGAGGTTTTAAGTTAGTTAGAAAAGCACGTGCATCTGACTACCTAGTATTGTGCTCGGTTACATACTGTATATCCGAAACTTTTAAACCCGAATATTATTTTACCGAAAACTAATCGACTTTTTTTTAATTGCCATAATATTGTTTCACCGAAATTTCAAATACCATATTCTTACATTCCAGATTATCGATTGACTTTTTTTTTCTTTACTATCATTATGATAAACCACTAGAACGGATTCCCACAGAATCAAAAACCAGATATACCTTAATTCTGCAATATTGCTTTTCCGAATAATCACTATTCCAAAAAATCATTTTCCATACATTTGAAATACAGATGTATTGAATGATACCTACTGCTATGAATAATTATGCAGGCATATTTTATGTAAGTAGTATACCCCGCCTCCCATCCTCTATATGTAGCAAGCTGCAAGCAAGCAAGTATGGCATATAAGCATGCATCAGGCATTTAGGTGCTCGCTCCGCTGCGCTACGCTCGCTCGTTTTATACATAATCTAACCTAACCTAACCTAACCTAACTAAATGTGACCAAATTTTTCTTTGTCTGCAGGGGGCTTTCGCCCCCCGACCCCCCAAGCAGGGGGGCTCTGCCCCGCTGCACCACCCATGCAAACAAGCATGCAAACACGCAAGCTAGTATACATACAAACAGGCATGCATCAGCGTTTTATTTATAAAATTTTTCTAACATAAATAATATCTAGTTAAAGAGATTTACGATTTGTAAGACTATAGATAAAGTTACTTCGGTCTTTTAAACCTTTGGAATAATGAGATTGTAGTAAAAGACTAGTGGATCGTCCCAGCTTCGCACGGGTAGCGTTGTTTTTTTAAATATCTAAGGTTTCTTTCTTCAGTCCCTGCTTAAGCATTGTGAAATTCAGCGCAATGTTTTCCATTTATTTAATTTATAGCACTCCCTAAACAGTGTAGTTTGGTGATTTTGAATGCGCTTTAATGAACGGTTAAGTATTTCCATTAAATAGCAAATTTTGGAATAAAACGCTATGAAGTATTTATAACAATCTGAAAAATAAATCATTACGTGATGTAGGATGCAACTACTGGCGCCATCTAGTATGTTATATATAAATTAGTAAAGATTTGGTTTTGGTCACGGGCGCGCTGGCTTATTTTGTGTATAATTTCGGTGTTTGTCTACCGATTTCTATGATTCTTTTTTTTATTGAATATGTAATAATGTTACCTTTTTTTAAATTAGGGATGAGTGAGAGGTTTACAAACGTAAGAGTAAACAAATATAATCAGAATGTTTCGAACTGCTAAGCTATCAGGAATTACACGTGTTATTGTGAGTCAACCGTAAAAGATAGATATAAACTGTTAAGGATTTTTTTTACATAATAATATGCAGAATTTTTCCGTCATACATGATTTCTATGTAAGTTTAACCATTAAGGCTGCACACGCGACGGAATCTTAAAAAATGGAGTAACTTCTCCCGTTTTCCCAAAATTTCCCAAAATTCCCCTTTATTTCTCTGCTGGAAAGTATACAAAAACCTGCGCAGGAGTATGAAGAATAATTGTACCAAGTTTCGTTAAAATCCGTCGAGTAGTTTTTGTTTCCATAAGGAACATACAAACCGACGGACAGACAGACAAAAATTTTACTGATTGCATTTTTGGCATCAGTATCGATCCCTTATCATCACCTGATAGTTATTTTGAAAATATATTTCATGTACAGAATTGACCTCTCTACAGATTTATTATAAGTATAGATATAGTTGGTAAAAGCAAAAAATTCATTTTAATAATCTGTCTTTAGTTTTTCTGGGAAGTGATACTTCTAGAAAATGTATTTATGTACTAATGAAGTTGTGGAAAATAAAGCATCTGTGATACGTAAATTCTGTGAACCGTTTTCTGAATGTTGAAATTCGGATTTAAGGTATTCGAATCTTCGAAATGTTACCATTGTGCTCAAATTTAACAATAGTGGTAAAATGGCCCAAGCCAAGCCATCACCGCTATGTTGCTTATCAGTTTACCCACGTAATTTAATTACGAAAATTGGAATTAGTAGATGGCAAGAATACTATATTCGTACTAAAAGGCGCTAGTCTATCTTTACTATGCATAGAGTCCAAGAGTACCTTCACATGTATGTATTTGTACAACATACGCACATAATGAATACTATTATTTAGACTCTGCAGAAACCTAGCGAAAACAGTAATTTGTAAGTAAATCGTAGGCGAACCACAGCCATCATCAACTCACTAGGTCACATTGAGTTACGGAAAATAGTTAACAGATTCCAAAAACAAAATGGCATTTATTCCTCTAAATACAGAAACTAATGTTCTGTGAACCACAATTTTGTGGTCATCGTAATATTGAGTAAGAGTGACCCGCAATGGTAAACCAAGTATCATCTAATGGCGTTACGCAATATGTTTTATTACGTGAATGAGATTTTAAAATGTATGGTGAACCTTTGCATCGTGATTTGACTTTGATTATGGAGTTCAACCTGCGCAATTTTCACGTTATGTGGAACATTAATAGTTCAACACACCAAAAAATATGACTCGTCAAATGCATATTTACTTTGTCGATTAATAAAAAGTTTAATAATAGTCTTTCTTCCTGAACGCGCTTATCATAGAAATATCAGATCGGTTTGAAAAATCTTTGTGTTAGATAGCCCCTATATAATCTCGCTTAGACCATAAGAAACTTGCGAAGAAGATTCAGAAACGGAGACAATACGCTAGCAAATTAGGTTATTATTATTACACATTCAAAATCACATGGCTCAGCTAGGACAATATAGAATTACACTATCCCACCTTCTCTCGTAGGTTTTGTACATGACCATGGGCACTAGTCTTCTTAAGATCTCGATGATTGGAAACGCATCACCTACAATCCTTGTATTTAACGATTGCCCATTCAACTATCGATTTCTAAACACTTTCCATCCGTTTTCATATCCGTTGGAAGTATCTTGTAAGGAGGTATTTATAGGCGTGAAATTAATAATTCTGCACAATAAAGAAGACGATTCCAGTACTATTACTACCATACATTAACATTACATAATAAAACTACAATAAATAAAGAGAAATGATGCAGCTGAAGTTATCTCACACATTCACGTATTAAAATAAAATAAAAACAAGCCTGTAGCTCACAACACAATGAAATCTTTATTCTAGTTTGTAATAAAAACGATTTTATTCTGATAAAATGACGATTCACCGTGACCAAAGATTTGGAATAGGAAGATTCTAAGATAACATTCTCTTAGATTATATTTGATATAAAGAATGTTATTAATCTAAGAAGTAAATTGGTTTGGTATAATTTTAAAATTATTATGATTCGTTACGGGCCGTATCTTTATACCATAATATATAATATTAAATGACCTTCTTATAAGTTTAACTTATGATATTATGCAAGAAAGTTATTAAAATCAGGACAAATAATGGTACGTATATGTTTCGAGTTAATGACCAATATAAATAATATATGAGACAACTATAAAGGCGGGGGTCCGAAGTGAGAAGAATAAAAGAGCATGTATGAGAAGAATAATGAATGTAAGGGAAGCAAAAGAGGTTTATCAAGATCGTACTAAGTGGCGATCGATAGTGTCTGCCTACCCCAATGGGAATAATGGGCGTGAGTATAAGTAAGTTAGTAAGTATGAGACAACTATGTTAAAATTTTGACAATGTGTACACATGGGAAAAGACAAAAAGAAAAACTTTTGGTTAGGTAATGCCAAGTTCGAGAATAAGGTCGACCGTTGAATTCAGCTCTAACAGCTTCTTCACCATCCCTATTTCTATTTTTTTTACATGATCTTTTACACCCACGACATTGTTCAGTAATTTTGGAATCTATATTCAGGAACAAAATTACAAGATCAGATAAAATATCAAAGAAAATGCGTTTTAATACACAGATTTACGAAGATTACACATACGTGTATGTGATAAACGGCATGTTAACCTATAATAATAGTCTGTCAGTGTAACTATTCCGAGATGATTCCAAGTAATGACAGCCATTAGTTTAATGACAATGCCATTCGTAATTGAATGAACGAATTAACCATTCAGAGCTTAGCTTTGTCGGCTTTTTTTAATATAAACATTTAATTATGAGTTCATATAGTGATAGTACCAGCTGGGGTAGCCAGAGCTCCAGCAGCAAGCTTCCGAATTTTAATAGCATGCATATATACTCACGACTGTAAATCCCGAGAAGGGGTAGCCAGAGCTAAGGAATTAGAAACTCCTCAGCCACTTTTGGAAAGTTGAGTGGGGTAAAGAAGGTAAAATAAAGGTTATTGGTGATGGGTCTCCAACCGCATCGCCCAAAAATCTCTTAAAAGCCCCAATACCGTTAGTCGCCTCTTACGTACACCCACCGGCAGAAATGGGGTAGTGCTATTCTAAGCCGACACTACACAGCAAGCCGACACTACACAGCAAGCCAACACTACACAGCAATTTTAATAGCTCATATACGATAGCTTGATTACGAAACGTACAGACGGCTTTGTGTTCCCACCAGAGGGCGATATCTTAAACTTACTTTTCTTAATCTAGTGGTTCAGTCAGCAAAGTTCTAACGAAATTGACATTATCCGGAATTAGAACCTGAACAAATAGACTATTAGGTTCACCTGGTGAACTATGGCTTTATCTAAATTTAAATATTTTTGTTCATGAAAACCTCATGTGGGGATTATTACTAAAGGAAAGAAAAATTTCAAATTAGTAAAAAATTCGGAGGTAGGAAACGCAAACACTACTAAAACGTGTAAAAGAAATAAAAGATAGAAGAATTTCGCGCTGGCGCTGGCAGCCATTGACACGGTAACTCAATTGGCAAGAGCGACGGGGGCGTATACCCGAGGTCGCGGGTTCGAATCCCGCCTGTGTCGAAATTTTTCTTTCCTTTATTTATTCTTTATTTGTTAGTATGGCTTTATCAGTATCTAAGGAAGGTTTGAGCCCTTTAAGAGTACACAGAACTGTGATGATGATTAAAATCTGTCAAGTAAATGGATTCGCCATTACCGTCCCTCATAAATGAACCACATTTATATCATAATGGCGAGTACTAAGAGTTCCAAGTTTAGCACAACCAAAATTGCTCTCGATAAGATTATCTAAGAGTTACAAACACGATTACGTATCAACACATTCTCAAAATCGATCAAAAGTGAACACCATCATCTCGCCAACCAATTACGGGATATATAATTTAGCGTCTGCCAGATATAAGTTTATCAGTGAAAGTGATGCACGCATGTTCATCAGATACGTGGCTCTTAATGCAATGAAATACTGTCTATTTTTGATTGCAAGATCTAGTGTCCATTCTACCAAGATTCCACCTTCCTTTCCATGTTTCCGTCTTGTCATTTTAAGTGTGTACATTATGTAATTCTCCAGGAATTTGCGATGATATTGTTCTAAACTGTCTTCATGATAAGATCATTTGTTATGTGACAGTTCTTTTGTGATATTTTTTTTGTAGGTTGGTGTGTAATAGATAAGATCAGTTGGGAAGTATTAAACAAATGATTATCTATCTTGCTATCTTTACCGCCACGTGTATATCCTGAAGCTATGAGCGGATATAACACTAACGTAATTTTAGGTAGAAAGAAAGCAACGTTAAATAGATGTTTGATAAATAAAATTGAACAACAAACACGAAAAGATCTAATATGTTCACATTAAATAAAAATTTATTTAAAAACTAGTGGATCGTCCCAGCTTCGCACGGGTAGCGTTGTTTTTTTAAATAACTGGGGTTTCTTTCTCCAGTCACTGCTCAAGCATTGTGAAATTCAGCGCAATGTTTTCAATTTATTTAATTTATAGCTCTCCCTAAACAGTGTAGTTTGGTGATTTTAAATGCGCTTTGATGAACGGTTCAGTATTTCCGTTTAATAGCAAATTTTTAAATAAAACACTATGAAGTATTTATAACAATCTAAAAAATAAATCATTACGTGATTTAGGATGCAACTACTCGCGCCATCTAATATGTTATATGTAAATTAGTAAAGATTTGGTTTTGATCACGGGCGCGATGGCTTATTTTATGTATAATTTTGGTGTTTGTCCACCGATTTCTATGATTCTTTTTTTATTGAATAGGTAATAATGTTACCTTATTTAAATTTGGGATGAGTGAGAGGTTTACAAACATAAGAGTAAACAAATATAATCATGATGATGAATGATCCGAACTACTAAGCTATCAGGAATTACACGTGTTATTGTGAGCCAACCGTAAAAGATATACATAAACTGCTAAGGATTTTTTTTTTAGATAATTTTATGAAGAATATTTCCGTCACACATGATTTGTATGTAAGTTTAACCATTGAGGCTGCACACGCGACGGAAGCTTAAAAAATGGAGTAACTTCTCCCTTTTTCCCAAAATTACCCAAAATTCCCCTTTACTACTCTGCTGGAAAGTATACAAAAACCTGCGCAGGTGTATGAAGAATAATTGTACCAAGTTTCGTTAAAATCCGTCGAGTAGTTTTTGTTTCCATAAGGAACATACAAACCGACAGACAGACAGACAGACACAGACAGACAGACAGACAAAAATTTTACTGATTGCATTTTTTGGCATCAGTATCGATCCCTAATCACCACCTGATGGTTATTTTGAAAATATATTTCATGTACAGAATTGACCTCTCTACAGATTTATTATAAGTATAGAAGATATGTGATATTGTATTTTTTTATCATTGACGTATATTTCATTTTTTCCAAAGTATCATTACTCTATTTTTATATGGGTATCGAACGATATGATTGAGGTAAAGATGCTGAGTATCTTTGGTATATTAGCCACGAGTGTAGATAAAGTTGGATAAGAAATTTTTAGACCAAGAGGGTCTGCTCTTCACGCCGAGACGATAATTAGCATACGTATCTCTTCTACCCATATTAACATTTATTTCTATCTCCCTCGCACGCAACGAATATTCAGATTTTGTCATTTTGAAATGTATAGAACAATGTTAACATTGGCGCTTTCTAGTCGAAACCTACGACAACTACGGAGGTATCGTGGATTCGTCGAATATCACCATGTATTCTCATCAGAATTGTCAAAATACGAATATTCGTTTCGTGTAAGCGAGACAAAAATATATTTTAATAGGGGTTGGAATTGGAAGAGATAAGTATGCCGTATCGTTTTCGAAGTGAAGAGTTGACACTCTGTACTGGCCCTATCTGTTTTATATTGGTCGTAGTAATAAAGACATACATACAATAAATATACATACATATACTCACGGCTATAAATCCCTAGAAGGGGTAGCCAGAGCTAAGGAATTAGAAATTCCTCAGCCACTTTTGGAAGTTGCGTGGGAAAAAGATGGTGAAATAAAGGTTTTTGGTGATGGGTCTCCAACGGCATCGCCCAAAAATCCCTAATACCGTTAGTCGCCTCTTACGTACACCCACCGGAAGAAATGGGGTAGTGCTATTTTAAGCCGACACTTCACTGCATAATACACACTAAAGACATACATACAATAAATATAAATATACAAAACGCATTTCAAATAACCATCATATCAAGGCCTAGTGAAAGGAATCGTTTATATAAATGAGGTGGTGATGACATGAGTGCCGAGTCCCTTATAAAAACAAGAATACTTTCCCTTTCACGAAGCCTATATTATCGTTATTTGTACCTTGAAATCGTCAAGTGCTGATTGCTATATGATACTTTGATTTCTCTATTATTTCTAAAGTCTATCAAGTATATAATTTTGATATAGATAAAGAAAAAACATCACATATTTAAGTTTTTCTTTTTAACTTCTAATGAGGATGGTCAAATTAATTTTTGATGACTTTCTTGGTTTATGATTTACTTATCGTTTCTCTAGTAATAATCTTCTATTTTTCTTAGATTTTTTTTTCTGACATTTCTAATTTTGATTAAGTGGCATCTGATCTAAAACGATGTTAAATCACAGTATTAGAAAAAAAATATCAACACATAACTAAATCTCCAATAGTACGTGTAATAGAATCAGGGTAATGTGATGTTGTTCCTATTTATAACCGAAGTGGTTAAATCTAGAAAAGGATATAGAAACTATAAAGGCTGTATAACCAGTCTGCAGCCAGATCGTGGGGAAATGCAGCTCTTCTGTATTATCCGGCATTAAACATAACTGACCTAACCTTTAGTAGAGTGTCCAAGAGATAAAAGGTTTTGTTTGTGTTTTTGGGAATTAAGATAATGGTTTTATATTGATTACAGACTCTTCATAAATTAAACTATGGAGGAAAAAAGCACGGGCTTATTACTACTTAAATTGTGAATGCATCGCAAAAAGTTTGAAAAATACCCGAAGGAAAAATTCCAAAACATCGAGCTGGAACAAGATGACTGATATATAATTACAAAGTGCGTTTTAAAAAAAATATTAATGATTGATCTATTGTTTCACGCGATGCGAATTTGCAAAACTTTGTTATACCTTTACTCATATCACAATGCATACACCCCCATTTTACACTCTTTATGGTACAGGCAATGCTTGAAATAATATAATTAATCACACATATAATTAAGTATTATAAATCTATAGATATACTCTAAACATTCCTTTTCTTTATTTTGATCTTAATTCGCCCTCAGTTATTTATAAGAAAAACTATGAAATGGCCATTCATTAGGACTCAAACCTATATCTTTAAGAAGCATTATGGTAATTCCTATACCACAGACCATGCCCGGCTATCATGATATTAAATCTTCACATGTTTATTCAATGTGATGGCATCCATGGTATGTGTACATTATGTAAACCATAACGTGTGATAGTAAGAAAGAATGGAACTGGAATGATTTAAACGCAGCAGAAATGAGGTCCCTGGGAAATATAGTTTAACGCACAAATGGCTGTCAATGTATCTTGGCAATACTTATACTCATGCAATTAGTGTTGGGGTAGGCAGAGATGAATCATGCTGATCATCTCTTGTTTCTCTCACATTCATAATTTTTGTTACAGTCTCTTTTATACTTCTCATATGGGGTTTCTTGGTTTTATTGAAATATTTTCTATCTGATAAATAAAAGATGTTATTAAAGGAAAGAAAAATTTACCCGAAGGTCGCGGGTTCGAACCCCGCCAGTGTCGAAATTTTTCTTTCCTTTAATAACATCTTTTATTTATGAGTAATAATCCCCACATGAGGAATTCATGTCAAAAAACATTAAATTATTTTCTATCTGGTTTTAAAACGTAAATTGACTCTTAGTCCCTTTCGCCGCAGTATAAATAGTTGGTTATTGATACGTGAAAGATCGCCACAGTAATAATGAGTCATTACTGATTCGTAAAACATTTCCAAATCCCATCATTAATGAATGATTTACATATTTCGATTTAAACGATTTTCTGCTTACCCCTTTTTTGGATTGTAGTCGTGAACATACGTTTGTTAAAAATGAGCCAAGTGGACGTGTGTTCGTGGTGACCCTACTGTGAAAGTAGCAGTACGAGTATGGCGACCGCATCTTGATGAGCAGTTCGGCGACCTTACGCGGACATTACGTTTAGGGTTAGCAACTATACTACCTTTAGAACATAACTATACTTGCGGTTACTTTCATACATATATATACACACAGACATTCGTTCACATTGTAAACAGACACTATCGAACGCACTTTAAACTTACATGAATTCTTTCTGGTCACTTTAATTGAAAATACTGAATTCTTTAAAATGATGTAATTTATAAAAGCGAAACCAACTAATAACTTTAAACTATATGCATAACATACATACATACATATACTCACGGCTATAAATCTCTAGAAGGGATAGCCAGAGCTAAAGAATCAGAAATTCCTCAGGCAATTTTGGAAGTTGCGTGGGGAAAAGATGGTGAAATAATGGTTGTTGGTACCGTAAGAAATGGGGTAGTGCTATTCTAAGCCGACACTACACAGCTATACGTATTTCTTTTACCCTAAATGTGAATTAAGTTTAAAAAGGTTCAGGATATTTTCTCATCATTCCACAAAACGAAATCAACCAGAGCCATTCAACTCAATACGTCTATCCTATCAGTACGCAATACAAATAAAAATCTTGGCAGCCCTAAATAAAGTAGGTGATCTCGAATCGCTAAATCGTCGTGGGCGTCTATTCGTTTTGTTTACACTCGATCTGATAGAAAGTTGACGAAGCAGATTGGATCGATTTCGGACAACACTATTCGCGATAAAAAAAAGTCACAATCGAATTATTAATGATCGGGTTACTTGAACCAAATCGGCATGTCTATAAGAGATATGATTATAGTTCTATTGTATCGTAAAGGTTATATCGATTAGGTGTGAGTGGGATGTTGTGAATGTAAAGAATACCTGCTCACACCTGTTCATATATAATGAAATGAGATACACTACACATGAGTGAAATGTTGTGACTTTTAAACGATGGTCTCATAGAATTTCTATGGAAAGAAGAATAGATATGCAAATACGTGGCTCGTAGTTAACATTATTTTACTACTGCTTTAGAGAAAATACTCCCGTTTTAATTTTTAGGTAAAAAACGCGATAGGACTGTTCGCAAAAAAATTTACATTGTAAGATTCTATTTACGAAAAATCTTTGTATGCATCGTACAAAATGGAATCTGATAGTCTTAGCTAAGTCATTAGCTATCCAAATAAATATCAATACAGCACCAATGAAGCTAAGGTCATTCGTTATTGAATAGTTCCGATGAAAGTTGAAAATCTTCGCGTAAAATCCATAGAGAGTGATTTTCTTTGGAAAGCCGTCGAACCAGAGTCGTGGGAACAAATTTTATAATGAAAGGGATTAAGGACAGGAACCGCTAATGAGTATAATTTTAATACGCCAGGGAATTTCTAGCGATCTCCATTCATTTATCTTATTAATCTTATTAGATAGATGCGAGTGGCATTTTTCCAGTTGTCATTTAAGGTTTTACGATTGAAATATTTTCTGTTTATGGATCCTATTCCAATGAATATATCATCTAAGTTCTTTTAATCCATAATTAGTACAAAATTTTCATTCAATGACAAACTAAATGACTAATAGATTATATTTGTTTTATATAAATAACGTTAACCGTGGTCAATACGCACAAACTTCGTATCGTATGAAAGCAGAGCTGATCACTAATTTATAATTTTAACATACATTCGTAATGAAACTGTGTTACATAGCTGATGTTGAGCTGCGCGTATTATATATAATATTATAATATCATATACGCATATATATACATAGATACCTTCGCCTATTAAATTACAAACGACTTAGGTTCCTTATTCCATTATTCAGCTATATACCACCATTCACGGAAACCTACGGGCTGTGCAGGTTATAGGTGAACACTACATAACATGGTCATATGAATATGCATGGAAATTATAAGATTTGCTTAGAAAATTGTGGTTACGCAGTTTTGTAAGTTCGTGAGTTGGTAACTGCACGGTAATGCTTTGGTCACATTGTGGTTTTTAAGTTAGGGTAGGGTTGCCAACCATACATTGTATATGTAGTTGTAAATACTAGCCGTGTATACCCGATGTCATGCCGCAGAAAAATAAAGATGTACCTTTTTATCCTTTAAGGGTTCAAGTATAGTATATATTATAGTAAAAATGATAGTTTTTAACTTAATTTTGAAGAATAAACTTTTTGACTTTTTATTAATAGTATTCTATAGCTAATCGCGTTCTATTTTGAGATTTACAATTTATATAAAAAAAAACTTCATAAGAATCGGTATACTCTATTTTCTTGAAAGTCATAACAAGAATAATAATTTTATTTTTTAGGGATAAATTTACCAAAAAAGTAACATCGTTTCTAAGTTAGCAGCCCTACCATTTAAATTTGGACTACTTTACTCTTCATTTACGTCACTTCCTAATTACCAGAGGTCAGTAAGTCAACGTTCTTAATTTCTTAGATTCTCGTTTAATTACTTTGCTATCACGACTTTCAATTAACTTCGTGAAATGTTGGTTGGGGTGACTTGATTAAGACGTGACGGTAACTTTTGAAATATAATTTTAAATAAGTTCTTTAACCCGGAAGCTATTATGTTCTTTCGAACTAACTTTTCTTAGACTTAATTTCTGGCCTAAATTGTATTTACTTTCATGTTTTTACAAGTTTTTACAAATACTTTGTCGCGTTATTATCTTCCAAAATTAAATATGGTAATGTTTCTTTTTAATTTTTGAATCATCTTATTTCTTATCTTATTATTGAATGTTGAGATGGTTTGGGCACATAGAGAGGATGGATGACAGTAAATTGGTGAAAGATATATATAGAGCCAATGTGGAAGGTAATGTTAGTAGACAACGACCTCGGAGGACACATTTGGATCAAATAGAAAATATGCTCAAAAAGGCAGGTTTCCGCAGTATGAAGAATAAAAGAGCATGTATGAAATGATTGATGGATGTAAACGAAGCCAGAGAGGTTTGCCAGGATCGTACAAAGTGGCGATCGATAGTCTCTGCCTACCCCAATGGGAACTAACGACGTGAGAATATGTATGTATCTTATTTCGTCACACAACTACCGGCTTATCAATATTTTCTATTGTATATATAATAATTTCTTTTGTAAATTTGTGTTTGATGTACAATAAAGAGTTATTGTATTCTATTTTTTTTAATCCGAATACAATATATTGCTTATTTATTATCTCATTTTTAAATTAATTAAGTTTGAGCTTTGTGAAAGTTTGATTAGTCAATAAAACGTGTTTTATCACGATTGTTGACCAGAATAATCATTCTTGCTGCATCTGTTAAGTTTTTCATTGCCGTTGCCTTCCTGGTTTATATTATTCTTAAAATATTTTTCAAAGGCTTCTCAAGACATGAACTTCAATTTATTAAAAAACATTTACATTCGACTTAATTCTTATTTTGGGGTCATAATGCGAAGAAAATGTTTCAAGGTATAACTCACGGCTGAAACTTTTAAAAAAGGGAGCGAGAACTTCAGATGTAATTATAACTATTTAATAAATCTCCCTTGATTCATTCTATACTTATAAAAACATTACTATTCTATCCTCGTGAGTTTATGAGAAACTTGAAAGCTAACGTTCCAAACCCTCCTTCAAAAGCTCACTCATAAGTTTCTCTAATTCAATTTACATAATCTGATGAATAATAACAATTTCTCAGTTAATTCTCCTTAAGTACAAAATACACGATCATCATTCATCGTTCGAGATGCCCTAATCTCGTTTGCCGGTGCTTAACTAAAGGTCAGTAGATGCAACATAACTTTCATTTTTATATTAGGATACTCGAGTAATATAAGTGGGTGGAACACAAAATTTTAGATTATGTTACTTCTATTTAGGGTGAGCTAGCATGACAATATTTCAAAATTCAAAGATTTGACAATAAACTTCCAGGATAAAAAACAAACGCAGTGGCGTTTCCGATAAATATATTCAAGAAGTTGAAAGGGATGTTATGTTTTTACAGTTTGACACGTGATTTAATGTATGTATTTCAATGTAATTAAATAATTTGTAGTTCAAGATAGACTATTTTAAAATTCTTAACTGCAAAAAGTGTCACATTAGCTACCACTTTTGTCTAAACCTATAATAGTTTTCAATTTCAAAAGGGGTATGCAGATCTTTGGACAGAAATTTCTCAGTCCCTTTTCCAAGTAGAGTGCAAAGAAAATAGTTAAATAAAGGTTCGTTCGTGATGGGTCTCCAGCCATATTAGCCAACTTTACTTTAAAAAGCCCTAAAGCCCACATTGAAACTTGCGACACTCACCGGAAGAAATGGGTTCGTGCTAGACATATACAGCATTATATTTTTATAATTTAAACGAGCTGCTACAGCAGAACAATAGATCCAATTTATTCCCTTTAAAAACTAAACAAAAAATGAAGTGTACACTCAAAAAGCCATTACGCAATCAAAAAGCAGTCACCGAAACCAAAAGCCTACAATTAATATCAATTCTCAGCTAGTATCTTAAATAGCTATAATCATAAAAGCATAATCAAAGACTAATCATAATTACGAACGCAATCCAAATCGAGAATGTACAGACCATCAGACAATTATATAATTAGAGATTAAATTTGATGGACCGGCTAAAAGTTACCATTGTATATGAAATATGAACGCTATATATTTACAAAGTTCATTTAAATTGCAATTAGATCAAATTCAAATGATGTTCACGCTTAATTTAATTTATTTTGAATTGATTCAGTTTTAAGCAACAGTAGATTGAATCTATAAAAAAATAAATTGAATGATTCTTTTTTTATTGTAGCTGTCAATCAATTCAATTTTATACATATATTCCAATCAAAATCGTAAAGGAGATGAGTAACACTGATATTTGAAATATCAATCTTGGTACGTCCTCTTCATCACAATTCCTCCCAAAATACTATTATATGTTACATTATCAACTAAACAAAAAGTTTTTCTTTATACACCCGTTCTCTGCCTAGTATAGATGAAAAACTAAAGGTAGAATTTTGTCACTTACTTAACATTCTAACTATCGATTTTCACCTGATAGATGATTTTGTAAGCAAAATGAGTTATGGCTAATGATCCATTGTTTAAACCAGCAGCTTTTAATAGTCTGCAATTGCATAATACCTATACAGTACTGCTTTGCTTTGTTTCTAACATCGCCATTTGTCACAATCTCTAAAATTTTACAAAAGTTAATATATTCTTCAAATTCTTATAAGCAATTGAGGCGCTCAGCTCATGTTACATAATTGTTCACCATAGTGTTTCATTGCCACTTAAGTTCAAGAAGAGTGCTTTAATTTTAATTTTATTTTATTTTATTGAGGAAACAAACAGTCGTTTTAACAAATATGTATAAAGTTTACAAAGACATGTCATAAACCTATAGTTCCCTAAATATATAGAAACAATTGAAATTAGCGTAGTTTGATTCTAGCTAGATGTATGTTTAAATACTTATAATAATAATACATTCTACAAGTCACAAAAGGTTCTTAAGTGAGATACAATAAAAATAAGAAAAGTAATAAAAATAACAATAGCAACAAAAGTAATATTACACATCCAAGAATAGTTTTTTAAGGCATCTTAGAAATGAGCTTCGACTTTTTTCAAACAAATCAATTTGAGATGAAAATTCCTTATTATATAAATCAACGCTACGTCTAAAGAAATTATTGCATGTATAAACAGTTCTATGTTTAGGAGCAGAAAATAAATAATTGTTACGAGCACCTTGTCTGGGTATACGGAATGTTTTTTTTTTCTAAAAGATGAGGGGAATCTACAACATTATTTAAAATTTTGTAAAGAAACGTCAAGTCACACTGTTTTCGTCTATTTTGAAGAGAAGACAATTTATGGGTTTTAAGAGAATTGCTATAGTTAATATAATTGTTATTACACCTATATTCCAATGATTTAATAAAAATTTTTTGTACTTTCTCAATCCGAATGATATGACAGGCATAAAATGGTGACCATATAACGCAGGCAAATTGTAATCAGCGATCTTTAAGCTATAAACTCTCAATTTACACTATATTTCATTCAACTACAAAAATTCAACTTGATGGTACATTTTAAGATATCATAGTAATGAAAGGATTCAAAAAATTTGGGCTAACTCTTCACAATGCATGCCTTATCTTTATTTATTTATTTATTTACGGAAAACAAACAGCCTTAACACAACAATTAGCAAAAAACAATAAAAATTAAAACATAGCCAGAAACAGTTTTCACATATTGGTAACGAACATATGCTTAAATAAGTATTATTGTAAATTAACTAAACATCATATTTAGTAAATTATGTATACTTAGTAAATTATGTAGTATCGGCTTTATTTAGAGGCGGAAGTATACGTAGTAGTCGGTATGGGTTGATTATAATTACGCGAAAGTCATACAACAAATTGTTTTAAGATCTGTGTATATTTGTTTTATTTGAAGCATTATTATACGCGAAATAATTGGCAGAACAAGTGAATCGAATCTGTGATCGCCCACGAGCCGCGAAAGTTGGGTGAACCCTACGCATGCAAAACCATATTAAACGTTGAGCATCTGCAAGAAAAATACAACTTTCAAACACCCATTTACATAATTCCATCATGTAAATATCCATTACACCTACTTTAAATACCTACCAGCACAGACTGATTGCTAGAAAGTACTAGCAGATTGTAGTTAAGTGCGGAGGGTTGATGCGATCACTAATTATAAGATATCTTCATTGGGAGAAAGGTTTGAGACTTACAACTTTTAAAATTGCTTCTGTCCGCTGTAGTAAAAGTATTATCAGTGATTATTTATCTAGACTAATAAAAAACAGATATCATATTAATTAGAAATGAAATTAAACAGATTTTTAAAAATTAATTATAAATCCTAATGTAACATGTAACCCAACTAAAAAAGATGCTTATTATTACAATATTCATATTTTTTTACATAAACTAGTATCGCAGTTTCTGACCATCGAAGAGATTTCTTTCAACCATATTCTTGGTTAATTATTAGTTGCACTTTTAAATGGAAAAATAAGTTTTCAAAATTGAATTTTACAGTCTTATATTACCACAATATACGGTATAAAACAACGCAATAAACTTATGATAGTTTTAAGTCAAATTCAAACATTGTCTTAATTTTATTGAAGAATATATATAAAAAATACATTTAAAACGAAAGAGAATCTTGAATTCCGAAACAACCTCATTGCTCAACGAAAGCGACTTTTTACGAGTATCTTATTTGCGCGGCAGTTAACGGTTGCCGGAGAAAAAAAAGTAAAAGTTGACACATAAATGTGGTCGCATCAAACCGTCCACATAAACGTACTGTCAATACATTTAACATTACACATGTACACCTGTTCACGTTGCGTCATTCTGTTTGGTCAAACATTAGATAAGGTTAACTCGCTGGGAAAAAGTTTCGCTTATTTTTGTCGAAAACTCATTTGATAAAACGGCTATTATAAAACGGCCTTTCTGAACTCTCTGACCCAGACTGCCATGATGAATTAATGACTGCATAAATTTTGAATTTATAGGAAACATTCTTTTGGTGAAATTATTATATTGTGTTAAAGATTTTTATGTTAATTTTGAATTGCAGTTTTATTGTTTTGTAGCGTCTGGTACCAATAGATTTAAAAGCTTAAGTTGAAGGATATATCTTAACAGCGAACCGGGTTGTAAATGCAATCATTTACAAACATATTTTTACTCGACACATATTGGCTGTAATCCTGCTGAATTTCTATTAAAATTTCCTGGAATCGCTACCTTTAAATAAAACAGTACAGACCATTGGCCACCTTACATAGCAAAAACACTTTAAGCTTAAATTTATTGAGAGTTTTCTCCGATACTCCGTTTTTAGGACACAATCGTAGATACAAATTAATTAGTATGATAGCGAAATGGCGAATTCTCAGATCTAGTGAATGTGTAAATTGTTTGTCGTGAGAGCGCCGCCACTTTAGTCTTTACTTTCGCGGAAGGTCGATTGGGACAGAGGAAGCTATTGAACCTCTTTCTTTTGGTTTTTCTTAATAATTTCTCTTCGTTTGCGCTTGTTTCCGATTGGGATTGTTTTTACTGCTATTATATTTGATTGTTTGATAATAACTGATGTTTTGTTAATAGTCTGGATCGATCGTATCGTAACGTTGATATAAGTTTAAATATATAAAGTTTTAGATTTAGCTCAGTTAAACAAGAAGAGTAAGAGTAAGAGTAGTAGTAGAGTAGAACGTACTAAATTTTGAATATAGATTTGAGTCAATGATGACAAAAGTTCTTCTAAATAAAACAATAGCCACGAGAACTTTCGTTGTTTTCACAAAAGTAAAGAATCCAATGAAATCGTAAGAATTTAAAATGTGTGCCTATTTTGTAAAATAACGTATAAATTTATCGTCCTAAAAGGCAACATATCATAGAAACATGTACAATAAAATCATGCATACTCCAAGGTATTACTGTTCCATAATTTCTAAGGTAGAGAGCGTGAGTGATAAATTACGTAACAAGTTCAACATTCAAACCAGAAGACGAGTCTATTCAGCGTTCTTTGTTCGTCTGTCTGTCTGTCGGCTCGTATATACGTTTCGGAAGTCAATTGAAATGTTTTATACTCCGCGTTCATTGATTTATAGTGACAATCTTTTCTTTTGGCTTATGCATAATTCTGGTTTATGATTATGATTTTTCTGCTATACATACACGAGTATTTTAAACATATTTTAAAAAAAGTAAAGCTTTTATGTTCAAAGTAAAAAATGTAGGGATTATGCGGTCGTCATTTGTCTCGGAAATTGTAAATTTTTTGCTGTCATAAACACAACCTTTTGTACGAGTTTTTGGTCATACAATATCTGGTTTATTCGACGAGAGTAAAAGAACGAGAGCCTCTCCAACAATTACGATATTTATATCTGTATACATCTATATATTGAGTCAGCTTTTAAACTCCTTATTAATCCTTACTCCTTATACAACAAACAAGAGAAAGGAAACAATACAACTCGGTGACTTAAACTGTTGAGTCGACTGAGTACCATTCGATTTAAACACAGTTCACTTTTAATAATAAAGTGATAGTAACTACATACATACATATACTCACGGCCATAAATCCCAAAAAGGGGTAACCAGAGCTTCAGAGTCAGAAACTCCGCAGTCACATGGATTTGATTGGGGACAAGATGGTAGAATAAAAGTGTCGTTAATGATGGATCTCCACTCCAACCTCATCGCCCAAAAACCACTTAAAAAAGCTCCATACAGTCGCCGGTAAAAGGGGTAGTGACATTCTATGCCGGCACTACACGGCAAGTAACTAGTAATAGTATCTAACTAGTTGCGAAATTAAAACGTAATATAAAAATGTTACTAGAACATATAAAAATGTTCTTAGTAATAACTACAATAAGACTAATATATTCTACTTTGACCTAGATTTTGATTTACAAATACCTTTCAAATAAAACTTAACTCAAATCTTATGAACGTACGAAATCTTGAAGTCATATAAACACAACCTATCACCTTATTTCATAATAAATTTAGTAATACAGCCTTCGAATCTTATGGACATCAGTGAACGTTCATATTAACATCAAATTGTTGATGCGTTTAGATACTAAATTGAATTTAATACTTTTTTGTGATTGTAGATTAAAACCGTAGTTTTAGTTCAGAATACAAAATGATAAGCTCTTAATAAACTTGAACTTTTCATTATTTGGCATATGATAAAGTATTGGTATGTTGCAATTGAAACCTCCTCTGCAGTTTTGATAATCCTCCCTATCAAGTAGCATAATATTACACAAACTTACACCATTAAACTTAAAAAATTGGCTGAAAAAAAATCCAATTCTAAGGCTACATCTAATAAATAACTGACAAAGACAGAAAAGTTATATATTCGATACATACATACATACATATACTCACATATGGTAAAATAAAGGTTATTGGTGATGGGTCTCCAACCGAATCGCCCAAAAATCCCCTATAAAGCCCCAATACCGTTAGTCGCCTTTTACGAACACCCACCGGAAGAAATGGGGTAGTGCTATTCTAAGCCGACACTACACAGCCAATGTAAAGTAAAGTAATATATAACATTTATTTTCCTTTTCTTCTTAAACAAGACGATTTAGAACTTTTCGGTAAAAGCTAAGGTCTCTCTCGCGCTCTGCGGGGGGCTTAGTAGAGATGTTAAAAAATCAATTTTTTATACACTCTCGACCACAGTTTCTTGTAACATATCATCACTTAAACTGTGCAATAAATGTATGATTTTCTGCCAATTTTATCGCAATAAAACCACGTAAAACCAAGAAGAAGTGTTCATTTGTATAACCTAGAATTTTGTGAGATTGATCTGTCTTGTAACAGTTTATATTCTTTTGTAACTAAATTAAGATATTCGTTTTTAACTTAATTTCATTTATCTCTTTTGTTTGTTCATATGTTATGTAAATGTTTATAAAAGTTTCATATTATTTCTCTAAACCAATTTTTTACTTAGGTTAATTGTACTTGATAAACCCTGATGTATAAAAATAAAAACAATACTGATGTATCTACCTGCTGCACACAAAAGTGTAAAATATTAATTTATGGAGCTGTAGGTCTAATTGTTTCTTTTATAACTGTGTACATTTGTAATGTAAACGACTGTTTGTTTCCTAAATAAAAGAAAATAAAATAAAAATAAAACTTAAGGTCGTCACATAGTATGACGTCAAAATTAAATTAATTGCCTTTCGAGAGAAATAAAAAGTATTTCGCGCTTCTTAATGCTGACTCCGTAGAAAGTTGTTTTAATGCACACACTTTTTATATTACAAGCGTTTGGGTAATTATGAGATGTTGTGTAATGGCTACAAATTACACTTCGATGTTTTCTTATTTTGTTGGTTATTTTCATATTTGTTTTTGAAAGTCCGGCACGAACTATTAGATTCTTTGGCTTCGATTTGCTTTCTGTCTGGTTGTGAAATTTACCTATTCATTATACATTGCTAATAGTAAAACATAACGGAATTTATATTTAAATACATACATTCATATATTCAAGGCTATAAGTCCCTTTAAGAGGTAGCCAAAGGAGTCGCCTCTTACCTACACCCACGGGAGGAAACGGGGTATTGCTATTCTAAGCCGACACTATACAGCTATATATTTAAAATTTGTTACTATATTTTATATCAGAAACGTTATTCTCTGTGGGGATACCTTAAGGCCTAATCCTACATAAATCACTCGCGTAGACAAAACACTCAAGTAGGCCTTTCAACCGGATTGGAATCGAAACCTTGTATACACGTTTTCGACCTCTTACCACTAAGCTAACAAGGCAAACAACTAATTAGCGACAAATTAAATCTCTGCTTAATATCTTATGTAAATGAAGTGAAGAAAATGAAGTGTGAATATGACATTAAAATGGTTATTACTAATAAAAAAACGGATTCACATCGTCAAAAAGGAGTCTTTTTTGCATTAAATAGCATTATGTCCACATTACTTATACTCCTTTGTTCGTTTGACACCTGCATTGTTTCAATAATTCGTATTTAGAAATTTATTCTTAATTAAAAGAAAAACGATAGGAAAATACGTCAAATCTCTTAAAAACGTAATAAATTATCCCTTTCTTTTAAATACACATCAAACATGAGACATGACAAACAAAAAAACAAAATATGGGAAAAATCTAATCCGACATTTATATTTATTTATATTTTTTGATTTTCATTCATAGTTTTAGTCGGTAATAAAAAGACATAGCTATGAAAGAAAAAGTAGATAAATGACAAGATACCAAACCTCATTTTGAATGAATATGAATTCACCGAAAAGTAGTTTCACATTATAATAATCTCGGCATAAAGACCACTATTAACATTGAATAAATTACCTCAATTATACGAATTTGATAAATTTTCTCTTTGAGTGGGTCATGGTTTTCATTCAAGGTCATATGGTTAAAAATCTTGATTATGTATACTTTTACTTTATCAAGTATACTCCAGTTATCTATTGTACCGCTATTTTCGCCATACACAATGAATACATGAGCGACATGATAGTCCAGTGGGTAGAACACCCGCCCGAAAAACAGAAGGGCGTGAGTTCCAATCCTGGGACGGGCCTACACCAATTTGTCTTTTCTAAAGTCATATGTGTGGTTAATTTATCATGGTTGCTAACGGTGAGGGAAAACATCGTGAGGAAACCCACATGGCTGAGTTGTACTTAGTCATGTGACAGTGTAGTCGTACAAAACGGCGATAGGCCTGCCCCCTATCACGTGAGTACACTGTCTAAGCAAAACGTGGGTACCTTCTCTGGAAACTAGATGGCGCTTGCCATGTGAGTTCAGGAGTATTGGTACCTCTGCCAACCCCTTCGGGGATAAACGGCGTGAACGTTTATGTTTTATGTTACAATGAATACATACTCCCCTATTAGTTCCATTTAGGATTAGGCACAGTCTACGGAAAACCCTGTCTGTACCTTTGCCAAATCATGTGAAATTATATTGTCTTCCATTTCTTGCAACCTTTAAAAATAGGCTGCAGAATGCAACGCAAACTTTTATGGAACGACGAAGATTTGCCGTAATGCTTTGTTTTACCTAGCCGCGTAAATCAACGAGAATTTAAATTACATATTATTATTTCCTCGATACTAATGTCTCAAAACTATTTAAGTACATATAATAAAACATGTTAAAAGAAGCAAAGTACAGCGGACGCAAATCAAAACGCCACACACAATTACTAATTGCAGACACAACTTTTCGCCCTTTGAGTTTACCGCTTAATTTCATTTTTGACGTATTGTTTTTTTGGTACGACTGCGTGAAGTATGTTTTTTTTAATATCAGCATTGTTTCCTGTTCGGCCAGCCAGTGTTACTTTCGATAACCGTTGGCTGGCAGGTAGCGTGACCTACTTTTTATTTAAATTTACTTCGCGTCGGCATGTGACCCGGTCCAAAAAGGATTCGACTTTGTTGTATAAAATTATTGTGTGGAAGGTTATAACTGTATCTGTATTATAATCTATTGTCAATCCTAATCCTTTAATAAACAGAGTATATTATCTTTATATTTTTTATTTACTTTCTTTAAGATTTTTCTTTACTTTTTATAATAGCTTCACGTTAATTCGAAGACCAAAAAAACATTAAATGTATTATACTTTGTCTGTATATAGAATTTAACTTTTTAACTTTTGTAGCATTTTTCAAATCGAATTAATATTAATACTCTAAAATATAGATTTGATCAGTGTAGGCTTCAACTTAGCCAAGTGAAAATAAAGAGCAAAGACTGTTCATTGTAAAAAATCGTAAGGAAATCCAGATGACTAAGTTTGCACATGCTGTATTCGTAAAAAATGACTCGAACTGGGGTAAAAACTTATTTTATAATGGCTTTACGATGATAATATTTATTTATCTGTTAACTCACACCTGCGCATTGAGGTATAATTTTACTAGTCATAGTTTACAGGATAGGATCGAATCTAGAGCCATGATGATAACTTACGAGTATACAGACTCCATCAAATTTTCTAAAAGGAAATGAAGTTAAATTATTTTTCTCAATTTGCTAAGCTGATGTTATTATAGCTCAAACATTGTATTAAAATTTTATTGTATTCCTTTTAATGAAAAGTTTACTGTACTTCTATTGATTGCATTATTATTTTTCAATTAACCCCATCAAATGTTATACAGTAAGAGACGGAGTCTCTCATCAGCCTAACAAACAAATTCAAACGCTTAAGTTTTGTTCCTACTAGGTTTAAATAAGTAAAATTATTTTTTAAGCTTTTCCATTGATTTAATTTTAAGATAGTGAGTACAATGATTAATTAGCTTTAAAACCTCACGAACTTTTTTAATTTTATACATTGAATGCTTCCATTGTTTCAAACTTTCAAACGTAATACACAATCGGTAAGCTTTATGTAACTTAAAACCATCATTCGTCTAAAAGTAAATTGCAGAATTATTTATTAGTTTTTTGGGCAAACAAGTATATTTCTAAACATTTGTGTTAAGATCAATCATTTGGCCGAGGAGTTTCTAGCTCTGAAGTTTTTGCTTCCCCTTTTTGGGGTTTATGGCCGTGAGTATATGAATGTGTGTTGTTTTAAGACTTAGTTCAAGCTTTACTCAAAATCTATACCATACCCATACCATATAACCATACTTGAAGTTATCCACTAAGCAAACTTGTGAATATTTATATCTTAAAAAATCCTCTGCAAGACCCATTATTATTTATATGAATATATCACCAGCAGTCAAACCCCAATAACAATGGACGCGATAACGCTATCTATGGCCAAAGCTCCTTGTTGACCCACAAGTGTTCAAATTAAACAATTATAATTTCAACCGCGTCCCATACCACCTACATCTATAACAGGCTTTAGGTATCACTAGTACAAATGCGTAGTGCATACAAACGTGATATTTTACAGGTTTTCACTAAGAAAGCTGTCTCGTCCACATCACCTCGCGTGGATTGTCGTGTGCGCGCGCGTTGATGTCTTATACACTAAAAGCTTGCGCGTGCGCAAACATCCGGCTGAATGGATAGGCTAATTTATTAAGCCTTTGTTGAGTACTTAGCATTAATATTAGAGCCATGTTTGTATTATCTGCCTTTATTTGGAGTCATTTATTTTGTTATGGAAATAATTATAAAGTGATTTGCTAAATATGACATGAATGGTGAAGCTTTAAGAAGAGCTTTTATTTTATTTACGCATTTTATTTATTCTGCTACACCTATACTACAGTTACTGCAATAATAAATAATTAACTTCTAGTATTAAAATTATTTTTTGGTTAAAAAAGTACATCATATAAATTTTATAATAAGACTCTGATCAATTTTACTCAGCTTCATTTTAAATATATCAATAATAACATTAATGATCAAACGTAAAAGGGCCGACTTTCTACAAACCTTCTCTGCTAGGAAGGATTAATTTTGATAAACGGAATGCCGGCGCTAATAAGCATAACCACTTTAAGATCCCACTGACACAGATTACCTTGTACCGATCAACCGGCAAAACTGCTGATCATCAAATCAACTACTTTCACTGACATGAAAGTGGACTCATAAATAAAAAAACGAAAAAAAATAAAAATAAAAAAATGGTCATACCACAAAAAACAGCCTCATTTTTGAGGTATCCCAACTCTTTTCACTGCACTTAAAAAGTTAAATTCAAAATTGGAACGGCACACACAGGCGCGCAGACGCGCGGGTAAGGTAAGACTGGCAGGCGGCTGCACTCGCCGGTGAAAGAAACACGAAACAACCTTCACACATTATGTAAAGATGTGGTAGAACTATTGCAAGTGGCTCCAAGATGAGTCGCTGAATCAGTTCCTGGACTAGATACTTATCTCAAGAGCACGAATAATCGCTTTTTTCTCTTCCATACGTGTATCATGTTGCGTCAACGTGCGAGGTGAATGTGTGATTATTGTTTAAGTTCATGACTCAAAGGCATTGTTTGTTTTCTACTGGATCCATTATTTAACCGAACACACGTATTCGTGTATTGAATCACGTTTTTGAACCCTTAGACTTAGGGTCAGACAGCTCATCGGAAGTACACATAAGGCGGAATAAGCGAATATGTAGCGATGTAAAAGTGTTGCGTATATTCTTTTACCATCAGATTGGATTAGTAACACTTTATTTGTTACAGTTTTGGCATCTGGAGAGTTCAAAACCCATAAATGATTTTGAATCTTATAAAAAAGGTTTTATTTATGAAGGTCCAAAAGTATAGCAATGAAAAGTAATGAACCATTTACAAGAATAATTTATCATTTCTGGTGTCCAAATAATCAGACCAATTATAACTTTATAAAATTGTGATAAATTAAATTTTTAACGAATCTATAATTTAAATTATTAAATCAGAATTTAATACACAGTGAATCGTTTGGGCACAGTATGAATGGCGTTAAGTGTCATCACTTATTCTTATAAGTGATGACACTTAACGCCATTCATAGAGAGAGAGAGGTAGAGCAGTAGTATTTGAGAATCAGAGTTGTTGAAAGGCTCGAAAAAAGATATTAATTGGATCAAACAGTTACAAATCGTGAAAGTATAAAATATTCAATATTATTATAAAAAGCTGTAAAATATTTATAAATTAAATGATCGTACAAAGTGGCGATCGATAGTCTCTGCCTACCCCAATGGGAACTAACGGCGTGAGAATATGTATGTATGTATGTATGTATTTATAAATGTAATTGAGGTCATATTGTTTTGCCAAGACCGTAATAAGTAGTGATCAATAGTATCTGCCTACTTCAATAGGCAGATAGGTGTGCAAAATTCGTACACGGTGGCGATACATAGTCTCTCCCTACTCCAATTGGGAGCATATTATTATAGAGTATGTTATATTTCTGCTGTGTAGTGTCAACTTAGAAGTACCTGTCTCTTGCCGCGGTGGATATTGTATGAGCCGATTAAGGGTACTAGATTTTTTAATTGATTGTTGGGTGATGTGTCGAAACGTAGCTGAAGAATTGTATATACTATTATGTCTGGCTTGACTACCCCGTTTTGAGTTACATGGTTTTTCAGTAAATATCATTTTCAGTTTTTATAAACATGCAATGTTCTAAATTTCAAAGCTTATAAAAAAAATTACAAGCTGAGATTAAATGATTAATTGTTATTGTAATAAAATAGAACAGGTTGAATTACTTTGAAAACACGAATAATCAAAATTGCTTCATAAATGGTGAATTAATCGGCGAACAAATATTATATATATATACATATATATACGGTCAACTTAAGAACACTCTTTTTTTTGAAGTCGGTTAAAAACGGTGAAAATTAGGTATTTCAACAAATGACCACTTAGTTGTTGACCTACCTAAGTCCGCAGCGGCGGGTCATCGTGAGTTAGGGATTTTGATAAATATTAAATTAATATAATATGACATTATCATAATCAAAATGATTTATTTATAATAAATTTGAGTTGTTTATGTGAGAGGATAGATGAAAGAAAATTGGTGAACGAAATATATAGAGCCAATATGAATGGTAATGTCAGTGGAGGACCAGGGAGGACACCTTTAATACACACCAATTTTGAGATTGTATTCAAAAATACAAGCGTCTGAATTCTGAAGACTAAAACATTTATTAAGCTCGAGAGTTTTGTCTGGATTGTACAAAGCGGCGATAGATAGTCTCTGCCTACCCCAAAGAATACTAATGACGTTAGTATAGGTATGTATGAATGTTGGGTTACACCATTTTTACTTGTAGATAATATTCTATACATATTACATTTGTATAGTTAGCTCAGAATATCATCAACCCATTTCTGCCCTCCCAAGAGTGTCATATAAGGTGACTAGGTGACTTAGGGTTTTAGGCCTTTTCAAGTGCTTTTTAAGTCATTTTATAATCTTTTCCTAATTTATCATCCAATATCTTGTGAGGAATTACAAATTCTAAAGCTCTGGCTACGCCTTTTTGGGATCCACAGCAGTGAGTATACATGTATGTATATATAATTTTATTAAGTCGTATATATATATATATATATATACGACTAAATAAAATGAGCACAACAAATATGAAATAGTAATAGTAATGATATCCGTTTCACAAAACATTGCATAAACTTGTGATACACTTCAGAAATACGCTAAATCTCTATTTAAAAACGTATTAGTAACATCTATAACAAAATACTATGCGGTTTTGAGCAACTACGAAGTTGGGAAACATTTGAGTACTCATTGCAAAGTTGTGTAGATTTGGTTTAGAAAAACACTACCCTATTTTATTTTATAGGTATAGTAAAGAAGGAAAGGAAAGCTCAAACCAGGCTGGGTCTGTTCAGCTTTGGACAGAAATGAGTGGGCTTGAAATTGTGAAGCCTTTGCCCAGCAGTAGGAAACAATATAGGCTATGTAAAAAAAATGGTAAGAGGTCAAATGAGGTGAGGGTATTCAGTTTTAAACTTTAAGAGTTACTACTACGAAAGACGGTAAAACGGGACCCTTTTAATGAGCCCTCGCTTTTTGATTGTGCCTGTGTCTGTCACAAGGCAGTATCTTATTGCACTATAAAAACTAAGACTTCAATGCAAATTGCGATTGAAATGAATTGAGCTGAGTGAGTAACCCATGGCAAAAGATGAGCCAAATGCAATATGTAGAAGAACTTTATAACCTAACGAAAGACACCTAAAAAAGATGGCTAATATAATGACACCCGTACTTACCCACTTAATCAACTCATGTATCACCAAGTCTATATACCCAGATAAACTTAAAGTAGGTATTGTACGTCCTATATTCAAAAAAGGCAGTCGCTTGGACACGAACAATTATAGGCCTATAACGATTCTCTCTTGTATAGACAAAATCATCGAAAGGTACTTAGGGCGTGAAATTAATAAGTTCTTGTCGAGCAATGGCATACTGCATGAGCGGCAGTTTGGGTTTCAGAGAAATAAAAACACATCACAGCTTCTTGAGCAGTTTTGTGGTGAAGTGAATAGTTATCTGGACAAAAAAATCATGTAATTGCGATATTTATTGACTTTAGTAAAGCGTTTGATGTTTTAAGGTATAATATACTGTACACAAAGATGCAGCAAAATGGTATACAGGGCCCGTTGTTGGAATTATTAAAAAAATACCATAGCAACAGATTCACTGCTGTAAACATAGCTGGGGAACTGAGTAAAATGATACCTACAACCAAGGGCACAGCTCAAGGTTCAATAATCGGTCCGACAGAGTACCTCATCTATGTCAATGACATGTGTAATATTTTTAAATACAGCTCGGTATACCAATTTGCTGATGACACATGTTTGTTAGTTTCTAATGATAAGCCACAGGTAGCACAGGAGCATATACAGCACGACTTTGACCAGCTGTGTAAGTCGGCTGTGTTAAACTAAAAACAAGTATGTCGTTTTTGGCAAATTTTACAGGAGAGCGAAAAAACATTTTATTTCTATAAATTTAAATATTTCCTAAAGTGATTGTCGGATCTTAATGATTTTTGGATATGTCCGACGTGATGTAGTTTCCTAATGAAATTAATATTTTTTTTAACTTGACCTTTGCAGTAACGCCAATACAGAATAAAAATGCTTTTAGCATAGTCTTACCCTATTTTTTTTATCAATAGCGCCTTAAATAAGAAGATATTTTGAGTTTTAATAATGTAGAAATAAGGGTCTTTCTATGACGAATCCAACGGTGTAAAAAAAAGCAAACGCTCAAAAATCGACATACTTGTTTTTAGCTTAGAGCAGCCGAAGTGGTCACATGACATGGGACTAGCCATAAATTATAACAAAACCAAAATTATGCATATACATTCTCCGTTTTTGAAAACAAATCATATCACTAAAGTTAAAGCCCACGAACACAGCTGTTTACACGGGAGTGCTGGTGTGTGTGCTTGTAATTATTTGGAATTGGTAAACCAGCATGTGTAACTGGGCATAATAATCGACCATAAATTCAATTGGGGACCCCACATCGATCATGTCTGTACTAAACTCAGAGCGATAATGGCAAAATTAAATATTCTGAAATACAAGTTACCGTATGGCACCCTAAGGCTACTGTATATGGCATTAGCAGATTCAACAATTAATTACGGCCTTTCTTGTTATGGTAGAACATACAAAACATATCTATGCAAAATATATGATTTACAAACAAGAATCTTAAAACTAATTGTACCTTTAAAAACTAAACATATTTACAAAGACAGGTATGATGAGCTATTTGAATTCTGCAAAGTATTTAATGTCTTCGATAAAGTAAAAATTAATATTATTTCAGCATATCATAAACAAATTAACAATCTAAGTAGAAACAAAAGAAATGATAATTTAAGATCTCTGTCATATATGCCGCTGTATTCAAAACCTAAATGTAATAATATGTATGGAGAAAGAGTATGGAGCTACATCATGCCAAATATGCTTAGCAATCTACCGAAAACTATTGTAACGAAACTGCAAAATAAAAATAAAACTCAGGTTTTATCTATACTAAAAAATCATTTTTCTAAATGCTGTGATGTATAAATGCACATGTCTTTTTTCTATTTATATAATGTATTGTTTTTAGAATATAAGTATACATAAATATGTATTTAAATAAAAAGCCGAGCTGACAGTCTAATAAAAATCTAAAAGGTTTTCAGACTGTCTGGCCAAGTGTTGTAAATATTTTTTGAAATAATCAGTGTTAAATTTTAAATTTTTTTTTTACACGGCTATATACCAAAAAAAGGGTAGCCAGAGCTTCAGAATCAACAATTCCTCTGTAAGTTTTGGAAGTTAAGAGGAAAAGATATGAAAATAAAGCCTCTTTGGTAATATTTCCAGCCGGGTCACCAAGAAATCACTTTGAAAGCCACACCGTCGTCTTATATGATACCCACATGAAAAAAAGTGATGATGGTATTCTAAGCTGACACGGTGATTTCCGGTACCTATATCACCTCGTACAATGTACTGGGTAGTTTGTGGCATAATGTTATGCTCTTGAGACAACACGCTACCTAAAAATTCAAAATAAAATCGTTTAGAGTCATATTATTAAAATAGTGTCATTATCTCCAAAACAATATAGAGCACCGTAAACATTTCTGTTTGTATAAGTACATTTACATAAAATTCTTACTTTTTTGCGTCGCCGTGTATTGCCGGTATAGACTACACCTTTCTACCCACGGGTGTCATAAGAGTCGACTACGAGACGATACCAAGGGTATGGGCTTTTTTAAGTGGGTTTTGGGCGATGTGGTTGGAGACCCACCATCAACGATTACTTCTACCATCTTGTTCCCTGTCAATTTCCAAAAGTGGTGGTGAATTTCTTATTCTGAAGCTCTGGCTACCCGGTTTAGGGATTTATAGCCGTGAGTATATGAATGTATGTACGTTTTTAGCCGCCTATTTTAAACAATGATGCAATAAAATGAAAGCAAAAGACAATCCTAAAATAGTATGATCGAAGTCTACAAAAATTCATTTATCATGAAATTATACAGTTAAGCCTTCCCCTATACAACAATAATTACGTAAAACCCACATTTTTAACAACTGAAAAGGCTTTTGACATTTAAACTGGTTTTCCAAAACCTCATATTATGCTCTGGTTTTGTGCAACTTTACTCTCATTATTGCCCTTGCCTGCGATTTAATAAATTAAAGAAAGTTTACATTACTTTGATATAACCGTTTTTAACATCGTCCAGTGTGCAGAGGTATAAAACTACGCTACGTGAGATATAAAATATATAGTATATTCGACAGCAGGTCCAGTATGCGGTTTGCTAGTTTTATAGAATCGTTTACATTACGCAGAAAATAAGGTATTGCTAAGGAGGAAAGTGATATGAATACGTATTGTTAGAACTATAATGTAGGAAACTCAATAATTCCAAACATAAACCTGCCAAGTACGGCTGCACAATTGTACATATTGACTGATGTCCTTTACGTCTTTGAAATACAAACTTTCACAGTCAAATCAACCTCACCCTTCAGTAACTTCACTATCAAAATTTATACCAACCTATATTTTATAATCTGACTACGTCCGTGGTCTATATTTCCCGCTTTTAGTCCGGCATCGCGGGTTCGATTCCCCCTGAGGGCAGATAAGTACAATTGTTAGTGGCATTTATGTGTGTATTGTTCTTTTGCCGTGTAGTGTCGGCTTAGAATAATACTACCCCATTTCTACCCGTGGGTGATCGTAAGAGGTGACTAAGGGAATAGGGGCTTTTTAAGTGATTTTTGGGCGATGTGGTTGGCGACCCGTCACCAAAAACATTTGTTATTACCATCCTTACCCCAATCAACTTCCAAATATGGCTGAGGAATTTCTCATTCCAAAGCTCTGGCTACCCCGTTAAGGGATTTATAGCCGTGAGTATATGTATGTATGTATTGCTAATTATTAAATCGAGCTTGGACATTTCTAGTATTATATTTGTCATCAAAGTCATAAGTTAGAAGATGTCTGTTCCTATACATAAAATGCCCACAGACATTATCACAACAACTGATCCTGTGCTGCCATCATTCATCAGATTCCAGTAACTTTCGGAACGTTATGAGTCAACCTTGTGGGTGGTTAGGAGGTTTACACTGTTACCAATACTGGGTAGTCCGGTAAAGAGCTTATTCCATTACACTTTGTCGTTTCTGAATTCAGACGTCCTTCGAAGTTACTGCCGCAGACGCTTATTATTCCACTACAAAATTTGTCTACTTTTTAGAAGCCTAGCGTTCTGAACGTTATTCCACTAGTCTGAATTCAGATTCTGTGGCTTTCAGACGTCTTTATTCAGACAAATGGAATAAGCTCTTAAATGATTGCCTCTCCGAAACCTTCGAACCCAATACGTCATTTCGGCGCGGAACGTTTCCTGCCCATTGCCACTTACATTTCGTAACTTTTATAGCGAATGGTAAAAATTAGGATCATATGAGTATACTTTGTTTTTGGTCTCGCTGTCATCTTTGTATTGCCAATCTATACATACATACGTACATATACTCACGGCTATATTTCCCTAGAAGGGGTAGGCCAGAGCTAAGTAATTATAAATTCCTCAGCCATTTTTGGAAGTTGAGTGGGGAAAAGATGGTAAAATTAAAGGTTTTGGTGATGGGTCTCCAACCGCATCGCCCAAAAATCCAATAAAAAGCCCCGATACCCTTAGTCGCCTCTTGCGACACCCGTGGGTAGAAAGGGGTAGCGAAATTCTAAGCCGGCACTACACTTATCTATATACGTAATTTTAGCATATTATATACATGATGATATATGTAAAGACTGATGTAAACATTTTAAGAGGTATTCATAAATATCTAGCTTTAGCTGTACTGTCGGCTTAGAATAACACTACCCCATTTCTACCCGCGGGTGATCGTAAGAGGCGAATCAGGGTATAGGGGCTTTTTAAGTGATTTTTGGGCGATGTGGTTGGACACCCGTCACCAAAAGCATTTGTTATTACCATCTTTTCCCCAATCAACTTCCAAAAGTGGCTGAGGAATTCCTCATTCCAAAGCTCTGGCTACCCCGTCAAGGGATTTATAGCCGTGAGTATATGTATGTATGTAGTTTTGACAAATTTATACATGTCTACATTTATGAAAACGATAATTTAATGTTCTACAAATTGTGTAAGAACTGTAATAAGATGTTTTGATGCATAGAAATGAGATGTCGCAAAAACTGTATGTGACTTTTCAACCTTGATACCAGTATATTAAGTAATAAGTATTTGTAAGTAGTTCTGTGTAGTGCCGGCTTAGAATAGCGCTACCCCGTTCCTTACAGAGAATGAACTTAGGGCCGGCGCTGACTGCCGGCATGGCATGGCAAAGGATTTCGGTACAAATATAGCATTTTTAATCTTATTACCATGTATATAGAATTCATTTTGATACAATGATGCCGAGGGAGGCCGCGGTAGAACAGAACGTCGACATCGTTGTGTCAAAATGAAGTAAAATGAATTCTATACTCATGGTAATAAGATTAAAAATGCTATATCTGTACCGAAATCCTTTGCCATGCCATGCCGGCAGTCAGCGCTGGCCCTTAAGAGGCGACTAACGGTATTGGGGCTTTTAAGGGATCATTGGGCGATGCGGTTGGAGACCCATCACCAGCAACCTTTATATTACCATCTTTTCCCCACTCAACTTCCAAAAATGGTTGGGTTATTAATTTATATTTCGACTTATGGGCGTGAGTATATGTATGTATGTAAGTACTATTGCATGTAGAATAACTCGTATGCTAACAGTGATAAGCGGAAAAAGGGTAAAGGGTTCTAATAAACATGTTGGGTGGAATACACTTTACAACTAAACATTTCCTATTTAACTAGTTAGTTAATATTTTAGCTAGTGTGTGACTTTAACAGATGGAAAGCATTGTGTAATCTAGTCACAATATTGTTTGGTTATTCGAATTCTTAGATAGGAACTGAGTTTGTTTTATTATTTTCAGTATTTACTGAAACTATTTTAACAAATTAAGCAGTCGCGATTTTTTTTACTTAAGTGATTTTCTTTTTTCTTTATTTATCATCATTCCCATTAAAAAACGAATATGTGTAATAAATGAGTGTAACTATTTGCTACATAAGTATTTGTTTCATACATATTTTACAGACATACATATACTCACAGCCATAAATCCCAAAAAGGGGTAGCCAGAGTTTCACAATTCCGTTGGTGATAGGTCTCCAACCGCATCGCCAAAAAACCACTTAAAAAGGCCCATACCCCTAGTCGCCTCTTATGACACCCGCGGGTAGAAAGGGGTAGTGATATTCTAATCCGGCACTAAACGACAACGACTTATTTTACTAATTATAATAAAAGTAAAATATGTTTATATTGATAAACAACTCACATGAGCAATTATTGATTGAGCTTAGGCTTCACCAGGGTTCAATGACAAACTTTGCTGAGTTATATCATTAAGAACTATTTGATCAAACCAATAATTTACACATTAAACAGTTAATGTGCACTCTTACTGAGTTAGAAAGAAAGAAAGAACGAAATTAAAAATGTTTATTTGGAACAAATTTTTTGACAATACACAATTTACAAATTAACAAGAGGAAAATAACAAGTTTTGTACCAAATAGGCTCCAACTCAGCATGTGTATGGAAGAAACAAGCAGCCAGGCTGATGATTCTCCCATACGCTGGTTTTCTTTTTTACGCACTTTAACGTTAACAAATAAGTACACAGCAAACATATTGTCTAACAGTTAACCTTCTTCTTTTATGTGCGAATTAAAAAATCATAAATCGCAATACACACTGAGCCCGCTGGGCCGCCGACATTGCACGGCGACTCTACCCGGCGGCCTGGGTTAGAAGAATTAATGTCTAACATATGTATGAAAACTAGACCGCCGACCAAAATTTACCGTCATATGTTGGCGGCCCGGCGGGCTAAGTGTGTACTGCGCTTAATACACGTATCAAAAATCATCAACTATTTAGCTGAAAAATCAACGTATGTGAGAAATATACGGTCTAAATCCATCAACGAGGTCATATTATATTGACCTTTCGTCACGAAAGCATAACTCGAATTTAAGTGATGTTACAAAAGCTTAATAATTTACAACACCTATTTAACTTATCATCTCATCATACAATAATGTACGTTTTGCGATGCTTATAAAGACTTATATATACAAGTGAAGAATTAAGTACTTGAAATTAGAAAAAAATACGGCTACTACATACCCTATCGTTTGTCAATCCTTGAACCTGACTGCCTAAACCGTAACCAACAGGGAATTTCAGAAAGAATCGACATCTCCGATTCAAAATAGTGGTCTTAGTCACAGGATAGGTGAGAATCTGAAAAGGTGTACCAGATATAATAATAATATATTCATAATAAAATGATAAACAAAAATGGTTCATTTACATGAACAAGAGTTTCACATGATGGTCATTTCATAAAAACAACAGGCCTATACTTGTTTTGCCTCATGGAGTGTAAATTTTCGAAAAGTATTACATTATCATTACTAAGTCAATTGAAAATGTCAATAAATCAAAATTAAATAAAATCACTCATTATTCTAAAAATGTCACAGTAAAAAATTATTATTATAAGTTTAAAGTTTAAACGGTGAGGGAAAACATCGTGAGGAAACCCACATGGCTGAGTTGTACTTAGTCATGTGACAGTGTATTCGTACAAAACGGCGATAGGCCTGCCCCCTATCAGGTGAGTACACTGTCCATGCAAAACGTGGGTACTCTGAACGCCAGGTGACAATTTCACGTGATGTTCAGAAGTATTAGTACCTCGGCCAACCCCTTGGGGGATATTCGGCGTGAACGTTTATGTTATGTTATGTTGTGTTTAAAGTTTTCCCCGAATTAAATTTGTTTAATTGTTATTTCGTTCCAATTATCACGATTTTGGATTACAGTTTATAGATGAAGCCGAGTAGATCAGTAAGTTATAAATAAAACAGTTTCTGTCTAATGATTAAAACCCTTCTCCACTGACTAGTGACCACGATATCTATACTAATATTATAAAGAGGAAAGGTTTGATTTTTTGTTTGTTTGTTTGTTTGAATTGAATAGGCTCCAAAACTATTGGACGGATTTGAAAAAATCTTTCACTGTTTTGATGCTACACTATTCCTGAGTGACATAGGCTATATTTCATTTTAAAAAAAAATAGGAATCCTTACGTAAACTTCAAAAATGTAACCCAAGGTGTTAAAGAAATGCCAAAAAAAAATCCTTACATCGCGTGCGCTGCGAAAACTATTGACAATAGAATAAAATTATGTACTACAATTTTATAGAACACATCATTATCTAAAAAAAATGCCCCGACAGCATGTCTCTAACTATTATAGTTATCTCACAACAAGCGTCATTATATAAAATTATTTAAAAATGAAATTAAAATCCTGCTTTAGAAAAGGCTCTTTATTTGTACCTATCTAATCCTTATAAAAAAACGTATATATTATTTCAGACTACTTCAATACCCTTATATAACTTTTTGAATTATTCGATTCGAACATTCCATTCGAAAGTTATCTCGAATTAAAAAAATAGATAAAACTCCGCTCGATTAGCTATGCATAGTAAGTTGTTGCAGGCGTCACGAAGGGGTACGGGAGGCTGCTTATCAAAGAGTTAAAGCAAAATTTAATTGTAGCGACTATTATCACTGGCCCAGCAGCCGGTCAATAAGCTCATATACCGAGGATACCAATGATCCCAACTGATCTGCCAATTCCATTTAAACGGCTACAATTTCCGGTTAAAACATCTTTTGCTTTAACAATTAATAAGTCCCAAGGCCAAACCTTCAAATTAGTAGGGATTGACCTGCGAAAGAATTGTTTAACTCACGGTCAACTGTACGTTGGCCTGTCGCGGGTGGTAGCCCCTGAACATCAATTTATTTTGCTGCCCCAAAATACAACAACGTCAAATATTGTTTACAGGGAAGCTCTAACTCTATAAATTGAATGGCTTTTGATGTAATTACTCAGAGTACCCATGTTTTGCATGGACAGTGTACTCACGTGATAGGGGTACTCTGAACACCATGTGACAAAGTCACGTGATGTTCAGAAGTATTAGTACCTCTGCCAACCCCTTCGGGGATATTCGGCGTGAATGTTTATGTTATGTTATGTAATTACTCATTATGAAAAATAAAAAAATATATCTAAATATAAATACAAAAAAATATAACATACATACATACATATACTCACGGCTATAAATCCCTAGAAGGGGTAGCCAGAGCTAAGGAATCAGAAATTCCTCAGCCGCTTTTGGAAGTTGTGTGGGGAAAAGATGGTGAAATAAAGGTTGTTGGTGATGGGTCTCCAACCGCATCGCCCAAAAATCCCTCAAAAGCCCCAAAACCGTTAGTCGCCTCTTACGTACACCCACCGGAAGAAATGGGGTAGTGCTATTCTAAGCCGACACTAAACAGCAAAAAAATATAACATATAGCTTAAAACTTAAAAAAAATATAATAATAATAATACATGTAATAAAATAAAAAACAAAATGTTAATGATAATTTATGCCCGAGCGAAGCCGGGACGGGCTGCTAGTTATAGTATAAACTTGGAAGTATCTTTATTACATGTCTACAATATTCGATGTCCGTAAACCGATATAGCTTTACGCATCATTCAGTTATTCTGTGAAAATATCCGCTCTCTAATAACATTCTCTGTTATGCAAAGATGGTGGACCGCATGATGAAATAACATATTTATTATGCAAACTCCCGACGGAAACTTTTCTATAAACTTTTTGCTGTGCTCTTACGTTTAGAAGACTAACTGGACTTTTTGGGGTTTTTGATCATTGTAATTTCTATATATTTTCGATCATTGAAGACCATGGTTATTTATATATCTACACATAGTATTCCGTTACAAAAAAAGTTCGTAAGTGCTATATGTTCACGTGACTATCCTATATCACGAGAAAAACGTCTCGTGATAATTTGGTATTCGATAATCATAATAATATATCCCTTTTTAACTCGCTTATATTAGATTCACTTGTGTGTATGTATGTAACCAACTTCTTTAAACTCGATTTTGACCCACTTTAAACGTACCGCTTTAATTCAATATTTGTACACTCATCGAGGATCTATGAAAATATAATAATTTCATTAGGTCATCCCAATATCCTACTAAGGGTCGCCAGGATTTAATAATTTCAGATGATTAAGTACTAAAAAGTTCGCCGTTCGTGCCATATTTTTAGTCTATTGAGCAACCCACGCTTTTCATGATTTTCAACTTATATTGGGAATTATTTTTCACTTTTTATTTAAATGTGCTTCAAAATCGTATTTTTCAGTTTTTTAAACTATATTTATTACATGAATATTGCACCAGCCTTGTACCAACACGATGTCACATGGCTGCGTAGAAGTAAGTTATGCTTTTAGACAAGATTCAGGCGTATGCTCAATTCAGAACTCCAACACTTGTTAGGATCCTAAGAGCAGGTGCCTAAGCATTGTTTACCACTGACCTACCAAGATTGGCATCACTACACCTATCTTTCCATCTATGCTCTAGCTATAAATAGCAAAAAGGGATAGCCAAATTTTCTACTAAACGGTACTACAAATTACATACATACATACATACATATACTCACGGCTATAAATCCCTAGAAAGGGTAGCCAGAGCTAAAGAATTAGAAATTGACAGTAAAAATATTGCCGTGTAGAGCCGGCTTAGAATCTCACTACTCCTTTCTTACCACGGGTGTTGCAAGAGGGGACTAAGGCTGTAGGGCTTTTCTAAGTGGTTTTTGGGCGATGCGGTTGGAGAACCATCACTAACTATACTTTATTTCCACCATCTTCTCCCCTATCAACTTTCAAATGTGACTGAGTAGTTTCTAGCTCTAAAGCTCTGGCTACCCCTTTCTAGGATTTATAGGCGTGAGTATATGTATGTATGTAAAAATACAAAGCAAATGACAAATTGTAAAATAAGAGATGGTTGGTGATGGATCATCCGCCACATCGCCCAGCAATCACTTAAAAGGCATCTATACCAGAAGTCATCTTGTACGATACTTGTTGACAATAATAGATTAGTGCATTTCTATGCCGTATCACTACACATCTATACTGACAGATTAATTAAAAGGACTGAATGAAAATCAGTGTTTTGAGGTAAAACTCTTAACGAAATACTGAGTCAGATTCCTATTCGTTGCTGCGCATGATTAGTAATTAGTAGTAGAGTAGCACTTGTGTTTTGTGCCTCAACTGTTTCTTTTTGTTAAATATTATTTACGTTTTATATATATTTTAGAATGTTTTTTTACATTATGTTCTTTTAATTTAACCTATTTAATGTATTTGTATCCGCAGTTTAAAGTTAATTTGCAGCAGCGTATAAACATTTTCTTTCTTTCTTTCTAATAGTTGCTCCATAAAATATTAATATAAAAAATGTGCCGACGGAATTGACAACCTGAAATATCAAAAGTAGCCTAAAATGCACCGAATACGACATACCGAATACTTACTAGACTTTAATGAGTATTTGTTCTCCATTATCGAGCTAATATTTTTTATCATTTATCATTATTAAACCTATGGTTTATTGTGAAGTGACTGGCTATTACGCTATACAAGCATATATATTGAAAGTTAATTCAAATGGCGTGTAGAATGAATGTCTTAGTTGCATCAGAAAATGTAGTCTATACGAGTACTAGGATGCATTAAGTTTTTATGACACTCAGAAAATTGCAAACAAATTAATTTTTACCATCGCATTTAGTAATTACTTTGTATATGTAAAAAGTCTGTAGATTTATTATTTTTATTTAAGTTATATCCGAATCGGTATTCAACGCATTGAGACTATATTTTTTGGTCAATCTAAGTTCATATGGAAATATTCTATGAAATTAAAGAAGTTTTAACTTCAAAAAAGTCAACGAAAAGAAAGATTAAATTAAAAAAATTTGGCGTTGGATGACGTTCTAAGACAGATCTTTTAAGGGCTAGATAAAACTAAATCGGATGATCCTAATCTGAATTCCATCAAAACCGAACGTGCAGTAAAATTGGATCATTGATTATTGCAAAACTTGCTTTGTTTGGATCAATTCCGCTAAACAGATGGTGCAGTTATGTAGAATACATATCCCAGAATATATGTAGAATACATAAGGGTATAAAAAACACTAACACAATATTTCTATTTAAAAAAAATCTTTACTTTTCAAATATCCAATTTTAAAACTACTGACACTACCTACTATCATTTTTACCTTTATTACATATGCCTTTTTTGTTTTGCAATTTGAACTTCCTTTTTTTTAAATTAATCCATGGTTATGAGAATTATTAATTACTAAATTTGTTTTATTCTATCAATATTTTCAATAAATTGTATTTATGTATTTATTTATGACTTACAGTTACCAAATTAAATTTAAATATACCTATATAAATAATCCTTTAATATTTAATGCATACATTTCAACATTACACTCAATACATCACATACATACTCTCACAAACACACAATCACACAAATACACTTAGAACTTAAGTGTAATATTACTGATCTTAATCTAAAAAATAAATTGAAAAAATATTTTATGAACCAACTGGTTTAATTTTATTGTTTAAAAAATAATCCAAGACACAACTACACTCACACTTATTTCTATGTATGTTAGGTTCTATTTGATAATCAAAAAAAAAAAAAAAAAGTCAAAAAGTTTATTTTTCAAAATTAAGTTAAAAATTAACATTTTTTGAACGTCAAATTTTTTTAAATTTATCATTAGTCCGTTGCTTCGGAAGGTGTTCGTAAAGAGAAGAAGCAACAAAGAAACTCTTTACATTCACATTTTTTCATTTTTTCAAAACATGGTTTGTACAATTTCAGTTTATTAACATGTTTTTACTTTATAAAAGATTTTCTATGCGACAAAACCAAACGCTAGTTTGACATATTTAAAATAAATTGTCCATCACAAAAACCAATCACATAACGTGAGAAGAAGAAAAATCCTCACCAGACAATTATTCCTAGGAATAACGAGGGAAGATTTATAGCTTTACGGACACGGTCATGTGCGCGTTGGGTCCTTGTCGTTTAAAAAATCTTGAACACTGTAGTAAGACTTCTTTAAAAGCATGGCTTTTATTGCCTTTTTAAAAGATGCCACAGGCAATTCCAATATGTCAGAAGGAAGTTTGTTGATCATTTTCAGGGATAGTCCCATAAAGGAGTTACTTACTTTATTAAGTCTCCACTTCGGTACGTGAAGTTTGTCCTTATTTCGAGTGTTAACAGTATGCCTATCACTAACTTTACTAAATTGGCCTATATTCTTTTTGGCATACATTAAATTCTCAAATATGTATTGGCAAGGGACAGTTAAAATGCCAATTTCTTTAAATTTTTCGCGCAACGAATACCTCGACCTCAACATGTAAATAGATCGGATAGCTCGCTTTTGTAAGACGAAAACTTTATGAACATCAGCCGCTTTACCCCATAATAAAATACCGTACGACATAATACTATGAAAATAACTGAAATACACAATGCGAGCTGTTTCTACGTCTGCTATTTCTCTAATCTTACGCACGGCATACGCTGCTGAGCTCAGCCTTTTAGAAAGTGTTAGTATATGGGGTCCCCATTGCAACTTAGAATCGATTATTATCCCTAGGAATTTTGTTTCTTTCACTAATTCTACTTGTTCACTATCAATAACAATATTGTTATCAACTTGCCTAACATTCGGTAAAGTAAATTTAATACATTTAGTTTTTTTGGCATTTAGAACCAGGTTATTTACAGTAAACCAATGCAATACCAGTGAGATAGCTTTATTTACGTCGTCAAGAGATGTAGAGGATCTCGCTACATTAAATATTAAAGATGTGTCATCTGCAAACATAACTATCTCAGAATACTTTTGTACCATAAATGGTAAATCATTAATGTAAATCAGAAACAGTAATGGGCCAAGTATAGAACCTTGAGGAACGCCCATCTCTATTTCCGATCCTTCCGACGTGGTTCCATTAATATCAACCTTTAAAGTTCTTTTATGAAGATATGATGCCATTAATTTCAGTGCTTGCTCGTCAAAACCGTAATATTTAAGTTTAATCAACGCTATTTCTTTTTTTACACAATCAAAAGCTTTTGTGAGGTCACAAAATATACCTAATGCATCCCGGGAGTTTTCCCATGAATTAAAAATATGTTTCATTAGTGACACTCCTGCATCTACAGTAGACCTACCTTTGGTGAAACCATATTGCTCGTCATGGAATATATTATGATTGTTGAAATATGAAAGCATTTGGTTGGACATGATTTTCTCAAAAACTTTACTGAGAACTGGCAAAATAGAAATAGGCCTATAATTGGTAAAGTCCTGACTATCTCCTGATTTATGTAGTGGGATGAGCCTACTTAACTTCATACAGTCTGGAAATTCTCCTATATCTATACATTTATTAAAAAGTATCGTTAAATGAGGAGCGATTATATTTATTATTCTGTTTATGACGAAAACTGACATTCCTGTTATGTCTTCGGTTTTTTTAAGATTAATAGTTTTAAAATTTTTAATTATATCATTATTGTCAACATACTTGAAAGAAAACTGTGCTGTTGTTTTGGTAACATTTTGTTCCAACAACTCAAGAGCTTTCTGGGGACATGAATTTAATTTCTCTGTTGTCTGAGTGGGGGTATTTATAAAATGATTTTCAAAAATGTCAGCAATTTGTGATTTTGACTGTATCAGTTCATTATCTAATAATAAATTGAGATCATGTGGGGACTTTAGTTTTCCAGTTTCACTGTTAATTATTTTCCAGACAGTCTTACTCTTGTTAGAAGAATTCATAATTTTATGTTTTATGCATCTAGATTTAGCTTCACCACAAACTTTTTTGAAAATTTTTGAATAATTTCTGACATAAATAATAAAATCTTGGTTGAAGTTAAAGGACTTTTCTCTATAAATGTTATATAGGTGATCTCTACTTATTCTAATTCCAGCGGTGGCCCATTCAGCAAAAGAGCATTTTGTATTACACAGTATTACCTTAGTGTTAAAGATTTTGTTGAATTCAGTTTTTAGCTCATTGATGAATGAAAGACAATTCTCTAATGATTCACTGTTTCTCATTGGGGGGCTGATGCTAGACCTAATATTATTTTCAAATAAGCTAAGTTTTTTTTCAGTTATCTGTCTACATACTATTGACTTTTTCTTTTCGATGGTAAATTCTAAATTTATAAATTGACCCTTGTGGTCTGAGGTAATGCAATCAAAAAGGAAGTGACCGGAGTAATCACAATTGCAATAAATATTATCTAAACATGTTGCAGAGGTCGAGGTAATTCGGGTTGGCTCATTAAATACATTTAGAAGATTAAATGATTGAAAAAATGTCAATATTCTCTCCTTTACTAGACCCTCACCCAACAAGTCAACATTGAAATCCCCACAAACTACAACCTCTCTGGAGCTGCGGGAAGCCATCCCCAAAGCATCTTCCATCGCTGCTTCAAAGATGTCATAGTTACCTTTGGGTGGGCGATATACACACAAAATTATATACTTGCTCAATTCAATGCATGAGATTTCTACATGTTGTTCAACAGAGAGTCTACAGATGTCTTTTCTTTCTTTAAATTTAATGTCTACATATAATAGTATCATACTACCCCCACACATTATGGACTCTCTGTTAAAACAACTGCCCACTGTGTAATTCTTTAAACTAAAATTCATTTGTTCTGCTTTTAACCAGTGTTCTGTTAAACAAAGTATTTTGGCATTGTACTTATTAATGAATAACTCTAATTCTAATAGTTTGCAGGAAAGGCTCTGTATGTTCTGATGAACTAGTGAAATGTATGCCTTTTCCTTTGTCTTACTACCTAGTTTAAAGCTAAATTTGCAGATACATTAGTACATGTACTAATAACTGCATCCAAGTCAGATGAAATTGTTATGTTATTCAAATTAATAACATTGTTGTATACAATATTACTAGCTAGTAACATAGCTAGACGTTTTTTAGAATGTTCAGGTACTTTCAAGGTACTTTTAGTCAATAATGGTTTCTTAATATAATTATTTATATTAAAATTAACAATTTTTTGCCTATATCCCAAGGTCAAATTATATAGTAACATATTTAGTTTATAAATCCTAGTATTAACCTTATAGCTAAGATGCTTGGAATATAGGAAGTCACTTATAATTATTTTTCTAACATTTAAATTGACCAATTTGTCAAATGATTTCTTTAAGTCACTTGGATTCACCTTATTACTCGAACCAATTAAAATAACTAAAGTAGTATTGGAGTCATATTGTTCTTTTAAAATGGTATTTATTATTTGAGAGTAACTTGCTCCGGGCATACAAGTATTTAAAATACATTGGTCTAATTCTTTGTTTAAATGATGGCCAATGTTAACACCAAGAGAATCGGAGAAGACTAAAGTCCTCTGAGTCGACACATCTCTATTGTAAGCAAAAGTGGGCTGAACCATATTATTTCTATTTTCAGGAGATACATCATTTATGACAGTACTTACACTTTCACACTTAGTGCAAAAACTAGATAGTGTTTCTACTGTTTTGATATTTTCATTACTTAACTCTATGATTTCTTCTAATCCTACTATGTAGCTTTGCATTTCTAAGTGACTATTATGATAGTTTACTGTAATATCTTGAAGAGATTTTTCTAACTCTATAATTCTATTACTATCATGACTTAGTTTAACTTTGTTACTGTCTAGAGAAAGTTCATAATCACTACATAGTTGTTCTAGCCTATTTAACTTAAACTTCATCTCATGATGTTGACTACACCTAAGTTTATTAAGTTTTTTTACAAGATTTCTTACAGTTCTTTTAAGTTTAAGGTACTTTTTTAACTTTCTGGAACCTTTTATGTTCACAATTGGTAGGGATTTTTCCTCCTTTAATGGAGTAGTCATGTACGTATGATATATTTAATATTATGTATGTACATATATTATATATTTGTATGTAGGAACACTTGTGTGTGTATAGATAGATATATATATATATATATATTATTCTATTTTGAATTGGTTTATTGAGTCGACTAAATAGTCACCGTAATCGAATGAAATTATCATCATACTGTGTAGTATGAAGAATTGTTACTGTGGGTAGTTTAGTAAAATTTTTATTTGTTTCATTATTGATGTATGTCGAATACGCGGTATTCAGTAAAACTATTTTGTTTTTGTTATACCGTGTTATATCCAAATTTGTATGTTTTTAGTCAAAATAAATAAAAAAATAACAAAAAAAACTAGTTTTAGGTTTAGATTATTATAACTTTAGGATAGTGGATATTACAATTTTAAGCTTTTGATTTGTAATTCTAAAAACGAGGCATTTGCAAAAACAAACTGAGGAGAAAACCCCGCGATACAGGTCCTCCTAGTGCGGGTGTTATCTCCCACAATGTGTTAGATCAGATTATTATTTTTTTGTGTAAAAACTAGAACTGTAATTTTCATTGTGTAAATAATTTTTTTTTATTATATTATTATTATTATAAAGTAGGCAAGTAAATTTCCATTATAAATTTTCCTCCACACCAGTAAACCAGGTAGAGTTATTTTTCTAATATTGAAAGTTTCTTAAATCGCTGTTCATCTCTTATGTACCTACTGTATATAATTTAGCGTGGTAAAATATAACCTATGTTTTTTTCTAAATGTTGTAGGATTCTATTGATAAAGGTAAAAATTCACAAATCGGTTGAGCAGTTTCACTCCCTTTTCATTCGAGGCAAACAAAGAAACATTCTCTCTTTATAACAAGTAGACACAGATAATCTTATTTCTTGCTGCCAGTATAAAGTTTTGGTAGGGTATTCACATCATACATATACTCACAGCCATAAACCAAAAAGGGGTAGCCTGAGCTTTAGAGCTACAAACTCTTCAGCCACATTTGGAAGATGATAGGGGACATGATGGTAGAAATAAAGTATCTTTGGTGATGCGTCTCCAACCGCGCCCAAAACCCATTTTAAAAAACGCTATACCCTTAGTCACCTTTAGTGCTTAAAATAAAAGCAGAATTGTGTTCCACTCAAATTACATTAAAATCAATGTTTCATCTTTACAAATCAATTTGCCCAACTTTTGACTGGTTTACGAAATGATTCAAGCATCATCAATTGTGGTTTCATACGCGATTTGCTGTCCAATTGTGAGGTCAAACGAACCATTGCAGAGCTACTTAATGATTGTTGCTGATGTGCTAAAGGTGCTTTATAGTGTATTTGTATTATAATAAATTACCAGATTATATAAAGAAGGAAGAAATGTATAACAGATTTTTTATTTTACTAAAAAAAATTGTTATTGCTAAATGTTATTAATAAGTAGAAGAATATCTTAGTTGAGGTTCAGTAATATTGATAGAAATTTTCAAAATCATTCTATATAATTATATATGTATGTATAATTTGTTTTTTATAGCATAGCTCAGTTGGCAGAGCGACGGGCGTTAACCCGAGGTCGTAGGTTCGAGTCCTGCTGGAGTCGAAATTTTTTGTTTGCTTAATTGATTAGTCATTCTATATAGTTGTCTTGCTCTGTAAATTATATGACATCTTTGTTTTATTTGTTTGTTTTAATTGTTTTATCCACTTATTTGTAAAGATTCATATAATGATACCCTAATATAATTTAAACCTATTTTAATAATAACTTTCCCTACAATAATAATTATTTTATTGTTGTGTTGTTTTAATTTGATACTAATATTAATTTTGATTTGAGGAGATTTTAATTTTGTGCCATATAATGTTCAATATCTAATAATCTAATTATATTTTTCAGTTTTTTGTATCTACAGCCCTCTTGTAAAATTAAATGAGCCCAATAGGGTCCATATTGTTTAATGTACCTTAATCACAACAACTATTTTTACTCTATGGTATGCAAGAGAAGTTTGAGTTTAAACAAAATTGTGGTATTATTCAGAGTAAGAGGTGGTTCTATCCATAGGGCACAAAAGTCTCGGGTTCGACCCTGGAGTAGATAATCTCATAAATTAAATTTGTAGTAATGGACCCAGATTGGATGGAAATTGCATGCTTAAATCACCTGATTTTCTGAAGGCTTCGGCTCCGAATACTATCATGGTATAGTAGGCTCGAGACCGCCGATGGGCCTTATGAAGTCTGATGCTGAATGTGGATTGCAGTGAAGTCCTATTATAATTTCAGTTTTATTTCGTATTAATCATTAGAGGAGGCTTTTATCCAACAGTGGAGGTGTATTAGTGTTGATTATAATATAGGTTGCCAACGACATCACCAAAATTTGTTTAATGGATTCTTTCCCAGTACCGGCTGATATTTTTGACGACGTCTGTGTTCGGGTGGATAGGTTATAGGTTCTCGGTCCGAAAGTTGCGGATCGATCCCCGCTAAGAGCAACATTTATGTGATGAGCATAAATTATTGTTTCTTAGCCTTGGATGTTATTTATATGTGTATTATACTTATTATATTATATTTAATATATCGTTGAGTAAGTATGACAAAATACAGGTCCTACTTATTTTGGGGCTTAGCTTAGCTTAGTACTTGATCTGCGTATAATATGTCCGTATATATTTCATATTTGATACATACATACTCACGGCTGTAAATCCCTAGAAGGGTAGCCAGAGCTAAGGAACTAGAAGTTACCCAGCCGCTTTTGGAAAGTTGTGTGGGGAAAAGATGGTAAAATAAAGATGGATGATGAGGTGATGGGTCTCCAACCGCATCGCCCAAAAATCCCTTAAAAGCCCCAATGCCGTTAGTCGCCTCTTACGTACACCCACCGGAAGAAATGGGGTAGTGTTATTCTAAGCACATTTGATACATTCATTTCAAAAACAAAACTGTCGAATCAAAGAGCATATAATACACTACAACTATTATAATAAATCACAGTTACATTGACTAATACAAGCAATCTTTATTTTGCACAGCAAAATCTTCTTGCTACATGTCTATAATAAAACAAACATTTATTTTAACCACTACATTGATTTGTGAGATTGTTAACGTAATTCAATTTGAGATGTCAATCTGCTATCTAATACAATACGTGTAAAACTTTGACTATGAACACTATAGACAGAGTCATAATGCAACGGGAGAGTACCTCTTTTAGATAGCAATATTTTTCCCTGTAATGTTGCGATCACTAGAAAACAATTACCCCAAAATAGTATAATCACCATTCTAAAAGCTACTTTTTAATTTAAAATTGATTACGTCAATTTATTGTTACGTCGTTTTATTTATTGTAAAGGTTTACTGTTTACTATATTATTTCCTGCAATCATATAATTATACATACTTGCTCCTAGTATTATGCATTTATACTGATGTTTAATACACCGTGAAATCTAAAGCATTTTACTAACTATCAGGGATAAATCTTCCCATGATTACGAATAAATTTTTGTACGGGACTAACTTTGTTACTGGACAAAAAAAACAGCTGTTCCATAAGTGCAAGTTATGTAAATATCATACGGGTCATCATGGGTATAGTGGGGTCTATGTTTGTATTTTGAAAAATAAAAGACAGCACTATTTTGTACATGAGTTTTATTGCATTATTTACTATTGACCTTTAAACAAAATCAGTTTCGTGTGAAAATTTCGAATTCATTCGTCTATTTCAGTCACATTTTTCAAAAGATGATGTATTCGTACATCTAAGTATTTTATATTTGGTTGATTTCCAATTGCATCTTCCAGTGGCCGCAATCCATTTTTCTCGTAGATTCGGGTCTTTAGGAAAACTGTAATGAATACGAAGAAATTAAATAAATATAACAAATTTATTACTTACTAATTCCGTAGATAACAATTGGAAATCATTCAGCGTCGCTATAGCGCGACGAAATTCATAATATACTCACTCATTAACATCAGTTTACTAATTTGAAAATTTTACCCTAACGACAGGGTAGGATGAAAAACGTGAATTATGGGAACACTGAGATACTGCATATTTTTAGGTTATGCTATTAAAAAATTGCTCAAAATAACTAAAGAAAATGCTAGTAATCTAGTTCAACGTAATTAACATTTGAATCACTTTTTTTCTGATCGCGCAATGTATTTATTATGTATTTATCTGTAGAAAAACATTAAAAAACTCACTCACTTCAGAAAGTCAATCCTTCGATATGTTTTTCGCTGCGGCTTCCGCAGCCAAGCACGCTACACCCAACCATACCTCACTAAATAATAAGTTTGACTAATGGAGTCTCTTTTATCACAATAACAATATACAAATGAATAAAATCTTTCTCAAAATCAAAAGAAAACCAAAATCGCTCACAAGTCGACGCTTTGTTTGTCAAGCTTTAAAAGCGTGACATCAACAAAACGGGTTACGCGATAGAGATGACAATAAAGATTTTGTGTCTCTTTTTAACATATAAGAACTTAAATAAGGGCTTCTCTTTTTAAAATGGATGACGTAACATCGCTCTATCTATAGTGTTCATAATCAAAGGTGTAAAATTTAACGCTTATATTGTTTAGATTGTTTTACACAGATGAAACTACAAAGAAACCAAGATAAACATTTGTAAAATTTATTTATCAATGCAGCTAGACCAATGAGAGGTCAAATATGAGTCTATGCTAAGTTTTGTAACATTTTATTCTGACGTAAGAAATATGCAATAAATAAGATGAAGAGTACGATAGTAAATTAGCTAAATCGATTATAGATGTTTTTCGATAAATTATTAATGAAATAGTTCGATGTCATCTTAGACGGAGGTCAATATAATAATTTCTTATAACAGGTTGTGTTTGCTTATTTAGTTTGGTGTTGATTAAGCCATTTGTGATCAGACAAAAACCTCACATATATACTCACGGCTATATTTCCCTAGAAGGGGTAGCCAGAGCTAAGGAATTATAAATTCCTCAGCCACTTTTGAAAGTCGAGTGGGGAAAAGATGGTAAAAAAAAGGTTTTTGGTGACGGGTCTCCAACCGCATCGCCCAAAAATCCAATAAAAAGCCCCAATACCCTTAGTCGCCTTTTACGACACCCGTGGGTAGAAAGGGGTAGCAACATTCTAAGCCGGCACTACGCGGCAAAAACCTCAATTTTCTGATAATTCTGATTGCCTGAACTAGAACAAACCAGTTCTTTGAATTCGATATAGAATAACCCATTTTGATACAACTCCTATTTTTAAATGATATTCAATAATTCATCATGTTACCACATTTTGCAAATTTTAATGAATCAAAAAGATTATTGTGATAAATTCAATGTTTGTTAATGGTGAGGGAAAACATCGTGAGGAAACCCTTAGTGTATTTATAAAAAACAGCGAAAGGCCTGCCCCCACTCACGTAAGTACACTGTCCAAGCAATAATGCGTACTCTGAACACCGGGTTCAATATTTCACGCGATGTTCAGAAATATTGGAACCTCTACCACACCTTCAGGGATATACGGAGTGAACGTTTGACTTACATACATACATACATATTCTCACGCCGTTAGTTCCCATTGGGGTAGGCAGAGACTATCGATCGCCACTTTGTACGATCCTGGCAAACCTCTCTGGCTTCGTTTACATCCATCAATCTTTTCATATATGCTCTTTTATTCTTCATACTGCGGACACCTGCCTTTTTGAGCACATGTTCTATTTGATCCAAATGTGTCCTCCGAGGTCGTCCTCTACTAACATTACCTTCCACATTGGCTCTATATATCTCTTTTACCAATTAACTGTCATCCATCCTCTCTATGTGCCCAAACCATCTCAACATTCCTTTTTCTATCTTTCTTACAATATCATCTTTTACACCACACCTTTCACGAATCACATCATTCCTCACACGATCACATAACCTTACATTACATACTTTTCTGAGGGATCTCATTTCTACTGCATTCACTCTACTTTCATGCTTCTTCTGCCACACCCAACATTCACTGCCATACATAAGCGTAGGAACGAGGACAGCATCATGCACAGCCATTCGGGCCTTTTCAGACACCGACTGACTAGACATTAGACTATCCAGTGCTCCATTTACCGCATTACCCTTTTTCACTCTTCTCTCGATATCTTCATCACACTTTCCATCCCTAGTAAACAAACTTCCCAAATATACAAACTCTTTCACTTGTTCTGTTTATATAAGAAGAAAGAAAAGAAGACGACGTGACAGCTCAATGGGCAGAACACCGGTTAACGTGCAAGCGACTAGTGTTCAAATCCCGGGTCGGGCCTACAGTTTGTACAGTAATTTGTCTTTTATAAAGACATATACACATAATTTAGTAATTTAAATTATCACGGTTTATCACGGTTGTTAACGGTGAGGGAAAACGTCGTGAGGAAACCCACATGGCTGAGTTGTACTTAGTCATGTGACAGTGTATTCGTACAAAACGGCGATAGGCCTGCCCCCTATCACATGAGTACACTGTCCATGCAAAACGTGGGTACTCTGAATACCAGGTGACAATGTCACGTGATGTTAAGAAGTATTAGTACCTCTGCCAACCCCTTCGGGGATATACGGAGTGAACGTTTGACTTTCTGTTTATATAAAAAGAAGAGTGTAGAATGGTAACGCAATGAATGGGGCTGTAAATAGTCTAATGGCTTGTCTGCATTGCTCGTTACTGTTTCAGCTCCTTCACATATGTAAAGTAGTAAGTAAGAACAGAGTGAAATTATTTTATACTAGCTTTCTGCCCAAGGCTTAGCTCACGTGAAATGGCTTGTCAGCGTTGCACGTTACTGTTTTAGCTCCTTTACGTATGTATAGTAGTTAGTAAAAACAGAGTGAAATTATGTTATACTAGCTTTCTGCCCACGGCTTCGCCCGCGTGAAATTCAGTGATATCATCCCTCGGGAATTCCTTATCATATTAGCTTCTAAATTTACATGTTCATATTAGTTCGTAATATATAATTATGTGCAAAAAAACAGTTTATATATATATATTATATAATAGCTACCACAACCAAAAATCTTTGACCTTCTCAAAACGCATCAAACACCTATCAATTCCCCCGCAACTAGAAAGCGTTCAGATTTAAATAGAATAACCACAATTACCAAATACTGACATGCCCAATATGTATGTGATAGACAGTGAGTTGGGCGCAATAAAACTATTAGGTAAGCACTTGTATACGATTCTCTCGATAAGTGATGAAAACATCTCGTTTTATGCTATTTTGACCTCTGACTTGGACAGAAATAGTGCCAATGGCTATCGTTTTAAATGATTGGAGAGAATGTAAATCAGTTTGTAATATTTACTTTACGATATAATGGTTGTTATGTTTTAAGTGGTAAAATATCTTCGGTTTTGTGTAACATTAAATTAGGACTTCAATAAAAATCGCGATTAAAATGAATTGAACTGAGCGGGTCAGGCAAACCTCATTCTTTTACTATCTGGGCAGTCACCGCGTTCTAAATAAAAAAACATTTTTTTCCATTGACTTCAATGGGAAAATAGTTTTTCGGTGATTATCCCTATGGTAGGTCAATCACGACACGCTACCCCTTACGACAGTTAGTTACTTCTACCTGATCACTGTGCCAAAGGTCGAAATCGGTCAAGACGTTCCAGAAGAGTTCGATCACAAAATTGTGACCTATTTTTCCATAACGACTGGTCCTGTGCTGCCCTCATCTCATCAAGTAGTGCCAATCGATGAAATAAAGCAAATATAAATAATTTAATATACATACATACATAATCAAATCACGGCTATAAATCCCTAGAAGGGGTAGCCAGAGCTAAGGAATTAGAAATTCCTCTGCCAATTTTGGAAGTTGCATGAGGAAAAGATGGTGAAATAAAGGTTTATGGTGATGGGTCTCCAACCGCATCGCCAAAAAATCTCTTAAAAGCCCCAATACCGTTAGTCGCCTCTAACGTACACCCACCGGATGAATAGGAGTAGTGCTATTCTAAGCCGACACTACACAGCAATAATTTAAAGATTAACTATATCTATATACCTATTTGTATCAGTACGTAAAGCTAAGATATTGTAATAACATACATACATACATACATATACTCACGGCTATAAATCCCTTAACGGGGTAGCCAGAGCTTTGGAATGAGAAATTCCTCAGCCACTTTTGGAAGTTGACTGGGGAAAAGATGGTAATAATAAATGTTTTTGGTGACGGGTCTCCAACCACATCGCCCAAAAATCACTCAAAAAGCCTTTATACCCTTAGTCGCCTCTTACGATCACCCACGGGTAGAAATGATGATGATGATGAATATTGTAATTATTTAAGACAAATGCGCATACAGAGGAGTAAGAAACTTTGCACTCTTAAAATTATGTAAAATATGAGAATAATGTGTATTGAAATCTATTTAAAATGCAATACACACACTATAGTCCGGTCAATTTAGGTCTAAAATAAGGAGGAAGGTTACATAAATTCATAAGAAGCTGAAAATTGGCACAATTGTTCAAAACATGATTATAAATGAAACCTCAAAAGTCCCCATCGTTCCGAGGTGTGCTAAAAATTTTACACGAGGTCAAAAAAAAAAAAAAAGAGTTTTTTGCGATTTTAAGCGAAACGGTGAGTTTTTCGCAAAAGCACTCCAGTACAAAATTGTAGATCAGAAAATTTTCTACAAAAAAGATATCAACAATGTTTTTCCTTAAAGCCACCATTTTGAAGATATAAAGCGTTGAAAAGTTCGATCATTGGTAATCTTCATACTTTGCACATGTACGCCACGTATGAACATCATTTATAAGGTGTTTAAAAAAATGACTTACTTCAATGTGCTGAAGTTTTTAAAAATAGTGACTCAACTCAACCAGACGTTATCAACAGCGGAATTCAATTTCTTCTCTCTATGTACGGAGCTCCTAAAAAAAACACTTGCTTAGATAAGTTGCGATACGCAACTTTTGTTAAAAATACGCGTTATAAAAAGCAAGTGCAACTAGCTTCTTTACCTCCAACCTCAGTAGCTGCTCACCAACATTTATTTCGGGTATATTACCAAGTTCAAGTGTGCTTCGGTAATCAGCTGGACCCTAAAGACTGGGGTTGGAAGTTGGTCGACAATACATTAGAGCCAGTTCTAACTTTACTTCCACCAGCACCTGAGAAACTTCTCAACTCAATATTTTGCAACTGTAAAAAAGGTTGTAATGCTAAATGTGGATGCAGAAAAGTTGGACTGTTTTGTTCCCTGGCATGCACAAACTGCCAAGGCCGATCGTGCTCTAATGTTGAGTCAGCTAATCTAGAAGACTCATATGATACCAATGAGGAATCGCTAGTGGGACAGTTGATCTGTGAAATAGAAGAAAAAGAAAAAGAACAGGAAGAAGAACAAGAAGAAGACGAAAAACAAGAAACAGTAATCCTGGAAAATTACGAATCAGACGAGGAATATTAATCATTTCATTTTCTATTACATCGCCATTATTTTAACCAACCGACATGTACAATAATATTTTACAATAGTTTTAAAACAAATGAAATCACTGCAGACCCGTGGAATAGGCCAACAGGGTACCACGTTAAAATAAAACGCGCTAAGTACACTACCTTATAGGTGGCGTGGAAACGTGTGCAAAGTATGAAGATTACCAATGATCGAACTTTTCAACGCGTTATATCTTCAAAATGGCGGCTTTAAGGAAAAACATTGTTGGTATCTTTTTTATAGAGAATTTTCTGATCTACAATTTTGTACTGGAGTGCTTTTGCGAAAAACTCACCGTTTCGCTAAAAATCGCAAAAAACTCTTTTTTTTTACCTTTGACCTCGTGTAAAATTTTTAGCACACCTCGGAACGATGGGGACTTTTGAGGTTTCATTTATAATCATGTTTTGAACAATTGTGCCAATTTTCAGCTTCTTATGAATTTATGTAACCTTGAATGTATAAATTGACCGGATTACTACCATATATTTTACTTAACACACACATATGTACACTTCTACTTACTTTTACAATTTACTTTTTTTTTATTAACACTCCACGTTTCTTATATCCGCCAACAAACTACTATGTAGTTTGGCGGAATTATTGTAAACAAATTTTGTATGTTATTAAAACGAAATAAAGAATTTAAAAAAAAACTTATTTTCAAGTCAAATTGTGTTTTTTTAATATTCTTTGTAGTTAACAATTTGTGTAGAGCAATAAAGTTGTATTAATATATAATACAGTTATAGTTTGCCGTGTAGTGCCGGTTTAAAATGTCACTACCTCTATCTACCATCAGGTGCCGTAAGAGGCGAAAAAGAGTATGCGGCTTTTTAAAGTGGTTATTTCTATCATTGATCCTTTATTTCTACCATCTTGTCCCTATCTACTTCCAAATATGTCTGCGGAGTCTTTAGCTCTGTAGTTCCGGCTATCCCTTTTTGGGGTTTATAGGGCACCGTAGGGTAGATAGGGTAGCCGTGACTCACGGCCCGTGAGTATATCTATGTAGGTTATAGTCTAACCGAAATCATGGTCAAATTTCAATTGATTTTGGATGACCTCTAGTAAAGTCTAATGTTAGAAAAATTTAACATAAATAAATTAATATATAAATAACTTATGCTTTTTCTTTTACCTAATTAAATATTTTTTCTATACTTTTTTTTGACATAATCTAATCTATACTTATTATTATTTTTAAATTTACATATGCAATTTACAACTTATTTACTAATATTTACAAGTCACAATACGCGCCCCGTGTCATATCTGGTGTAAAAGTGCCTAGCACGCTTGCAGCATTGCCACGTTGTATGGCCAAAGATATTCTTTGAACCAGATAAGACACGGAGCGTGGATCTGATCCCATTGGCACATAAGCATATAGTCAGTATTTTTTCTTGTGTAACTTATTAGTGTTTAAATCGACCACCGCATCGGTATATTTTATTAATTTAAATATCAGAACAGTTTGGAAAACTGTAAATATAAGTGGCGTCGTTGGCAAGTGACGAGCTTCTTGTTCCAGAAGACAGCAACAAAATTTAAATGTCAAAAATGTTCTTTCTTCCTTAGTTTTGGATGTTATCTATATATGTAATGTGTATTATGTGTATTATAAAATACATCGTCGAGTTAGAAACCTTTACCACATGCCACTATTGTACTTTTCGAGGGGCTAGCTTGAACTGTGATATATTTCCATTCCAGAATAGCACTACCCCATTTCTACCCGTGGGTGCTCGTAAGAAGCGACTAAGGGTATTGGGGCTTTTTAAGTGAGTATTGGGCGATGTAGTCGGAGACTCATCACCAACTCCCTTTATTAACATCTTTTCCCCATCCTACTTCCAAAAGTGGCTGAGGAATTTCTTATTCCTAAGCTCTGGCTATCTAGGGATTTATAGACGTGAGTACATGTATGTATATTTATACATATTTTTGCGGAGTATAAGTTATACCCAGACGTATGTAATATAATTAGGAGGTCGTACGTCTACGCAACGGCAGCCTCGTCAAGTAGAAAGGTGTGGTGAAAGCAGACAAGTGTGTCCTTGTAATAAATCTCAAAGCGTTTCCTGTTCTTAATATAATTTGTTCATGTATTGTACTCGCTTGGCGCGTGCTTTGGATTCTACTTTGAGGTTTAAATCTAGTGTTATTGGCGGTAGGTGATGGTGTGTTAGGAATTTAGTTTGGTTTCCTAGATGGGATGATTGATAAGTGTAAAGGAATCCTAACGGGAGGCTATAATATATCCTTAAAGGTAACTGAAAGTTATACCGACGAAAACTTCGTCTTTCTTTTAACTCAAAGGGCAAGCACGAGTGCTATTTTATCGACACGATAACGGTTAGAATGAGATGGCAGTATACGATGCTAAGTAAGTGCGTAAGAGATGGCTGCTTTATCCCACGCGATAACTAGTTTAAACACCGCTCGTACTAGCCGAGGAGGAGACCTAGCACAAGCGCTAATTTATCGTCACGATATCGGATAGAATGAGATGACAGTATATGATACTAACCCAACTAACATTTTGGTGTCAATTGCAGGTTTTAATATAGCTTTACTCTGTTTAAATGAGTAATAATTTATCTCAGTTCTAACTTAAAATGTTATAGAGGAGTTAGAAAATAAATTTAGCTCCAACAGTGGTTCTAAAACTTTAATGAACGGTGTTAAACAGTTTTTAGAGTTAGAATAGTGCTAATCGCAGCAAGTACCGTTAAGATGTTATAGCCCAAACCTGTTTGTAGCACCTAAATCTACACAACAGTGCTCGCTGACTCACGTTAACACTTATTGTTGTGTAGTTGTTGCCGCGGAGTGTCTTATAAGTCTTTAGGTATTATATTGAATATAAGGTGCAGGTATTGGTTGTAAAAGAGAGTTGGTCAAGAGTATAGTAACTCAAAATACTAAAAGTGTTGAACAACTCATTTATATAGATTTAAGCTGTAATGTTCACTTTATTAAAGCAAATTGCGCTAGGCAGGTACACTTTAAAGATATTATAAAAGTAATAGTGTTAGACAAAACTATGGACTTTTATTAACACTCCGAGGCAGGCCTTAATATATTCAACAGAAAAGTCGTACTTTTTGGATTCTGTAATATTGGTACGAATGACCCAAAACCATCAAATAGTTTTGATAATATCCTATTAGATTATGTTGTTCCAGTAGTTACGAAAAATAAAGAAGATTCGCTACAAAGCAGAAATTTAAATAGCCCTAATACGAGCAATTTTGGTCAAGTTCGAGTGGAGGCATAACAACATGGTTCCGTAGAACAAGAAAAAAAGGAATCTCCCACACTACACAGCTACTAGCTAAGAGTGAAATAAAAGGTCATTAAGTATCTTAATTGTGTGGTGTTGGCTTTGAATAGCACTGACCAATTTTTATTCACGTGACGTCAATGTTACGTGATATTTAGAAGTATATATACCTCTGCCAACCCCTTCGGGGATATACAGCGTAAACATAAGAGATATTACGAAGCGGTGTTATATATATTGAACTATAACGCTCACGGAAATGTATATATATGTCTTATAATCAGTCTTCATGTTTCAGTTCCTGCTGGATTGTCGAATTTTAAGTTTTGACTGCCACTTTTGGGGATTTAATCATGGGACTTGCGAATATAAAATAATAAAGAAAAACATTGTTGTGTCAAATAAATTATGTATCACACATCGTTACAAAAAATATTCAGATAACATTTAGATACTTAAATTATGTATAAAATAAGCCGCATTCGGCTAGATTGATTTATTATGACCAAGTACGTATAGACGTATTTCTTAAGTAAGCTCTTTGAATACGAATGGAAACTGAGTGAAGAGGCTAATATTTGTGAGGAGACTGCCAATAGTCTGAAAAGAAAAAAACAACAGGTATAAATAATTGATTCCTTCATTGAAGAACCCTAATCCAGTCAGTTTGTAAAATGCTTAGCCGGTTGTAGTGTCTTGGCTATAATAAGTGTAATTATTTAAGTCTATTATTGCACTGCTAAGTGTACTAAAGCCTGCACAATATTCTTGACTAAAGATGTTGTATCACAAAAAGTGTAATAGATGTCTTAAGTGACGACAAAAACTTTAAATGTAAGTTCGCCATTGTTTTGTTGAACTAACCTATAAATTGACTGAATTATTCAATATTTGAAAACAAAATACTTCATTACTCATGTTATTTTTTCATTCCATTGATGTCACTTTATTTAAAATGCTACTAACTACAAAAAAATACAAAAAATGGTAAAAAATTGAAGTGTCTATGTTATTCATTATATGTTTAATTTGAAATTTTATGGAAATCTTTAATAAATTCCAAGCGCGTTAAAATTGAGATGGAAAACATGGTATACACTTACCGTAAAATCACAACGGCAGATCGTTTTCACTTTTCAACAACTTGAATACTTATATGTTTACTATCCTTCTGCCAATTATTATCTCGCCATGATGTTACATACACTAGATCTGGTACACAATTTTATTATAGAACTAAATACAATTGGTTAGTAAATATACTCAAGTAGCGGCATGATACTTACTTGAGAATATTTTACATAACTAATACGCTTCAAAGTGACATATATACAACTGTTTAATAGGTCTAATAAAGTTTTTAATGGTAAATAATTCTTAGCTGACGTTTTTCTATAACCCATAGTGTTACCTAATTCATCACAACCGCAGTTATACCGGTTGAAGCTATAACTGAGAATGAATAAACACTCTTGTGTAGGTACTTTAGCACCTATATACCACCGCTCTGTAACCTCTCTAGAACCTTAGCCTCTAAAATCGTGGGCCTCTTTCGTGGTTATAAGTGAGTTAGAGCACTCTATAACTCTATTACTACAGGTATTCTTAACACGTAGATTCTCAAACGGAACCGATATACAAACGATATACAGTTTGTTTTAAAGCTTATGTGCTAGTTGGGAAGTGAGTGCGATAGTGATGGCTGTTTTGTACCACGCGATATCTAGTTAAAAGGTCGCTTATACTAGCTTTCGGTTGTCCGTAACCCTATAGAAAAGGAAAAAATATAAAACTAAAGGTTTTTATAAAATCGCTTTGGAGAGATTTAAAGGATTTCCTCATCTGGATTTACTATAATATGGTGAATTAAAATATTAAGTCAATAAAATATCCGAATAACGTTGCTATTTAAATTGGTTCTATATGCTAGAATTAAAGGTCGAAATACACTTGTAGGCTGCAAATTGGTTAATATGTATTCTTTTCATCTAGACTAGTTTAAACTAAATGGTTTCTTAATAAATGAGATCCGCTATCCCACGCCAGTTTCATACTTTAATTAAATAGTACAAATTAAGTTGTTCTTCTCACGTTTGTCCTATTGTTTTTTTTATTAACGATACATTGTTTTAGATCGTCGTGTTATTATAACTTGCTAAATGGATTTCGGAACGATTTTGATATTTTGAAATAGTATTTAGTATCTGAGAAGTGCAGTTGTTTAAAACTATTGAAATTATTTCACAAACAATACAACACATACTCAAGGCTTAATTAAAAATAGTGGCCGGTTATTATTAATGTAACATAAGATCTCCTCTACTAATATCTAGACGTTAATGAAGAAATCCCTAGATGGGGTAGCCAGAGCTAAGGAATCAGAAATTCCTCAGCCACTTTTGGAAAGTTAAGTGGGGAAAAGATGGTCAAATAAAGATTGTTGGTGATGGATCTCCAACCGCATCGCCCAAAAATCCCTTTAAAACCCCAATACCGTTAGTCGCCTCTTACGTACACACGGAAGAATTGGGGTAGTGCTATTCTAAGCCGACACTACACTACATATTGAAATAATAGAAATAATATTGTTGGTTATAAATGTTACTAACAAAAGTTACTCAAAATAAACTTTATAATATTTACTTTTCTTGTACAACATCCATTTTCATCCATTATAAGCCGACAGAACAAAGTATAACTATGAAATCAAGATTGGTTTGTTTCAAAGGCATAATTATAAGTATTTATGCCTACGGCGACTCCAAACAGATTTCCTTGGCGGCATAATAAATGTTATGAAGATCTATTTCTCTTGGAATTTTAACATACGTAGAAAAGAAAGTTACTCTTAGCGTTTATCTAATTATCTGTTTTAATTAGGTATAATTACATATACTCACGGCCATAAATCCCAAAAAAGGGTAGCCAGAGCTTTAGAGTTCGAAACTCATCAGCCACATTAGGAAAAAAAGTATTGTCGGTAAAAATATTTAGTAATATTTAAAATAGATAGATAATAGTTTGACGAATAATTTTAGTTTTTAAGCAAATCAGTTTAATTTATTGGACATCTACCGAACATGTTTTTAATCCAGCAAATCTTTCCATTCATGGGTTGTCTGGAAGAGATCGCTCTTAGTGATAAGACCGCCAGTTGTACTTTGGCTTTTGTACCGATCTTTTTTTTGTAATTGTTGTTTTTTGTAATGTGCAATAAAGAGTTTTTATTATTATTATTATTTATTATATGTAGTAGGATAGGTATAGTACATACTCATACAAAGAGGTAGAGGGAGGTGGTAGGCAGAGACTATCGATCGCCACTATGTACAATCCTGGCAAATCTCTCTAGCTTCATACTCAGACACAATATTTTCATAAATGCTGTTTTATTCTTCATACTTCGGACGCCTGCCTTTTTCAGCACACTCTCTTTTTGGAATTTAAACTTTGTACACTTTTTACGCCCGAGTTTTGAAGTGAGTATTCCAGCTGAGAACAACTTAAGTATCGTTCTGTCGCATTGAAATCTTAACAACAGAATGAGACAAAACGATACTTAAGTCGTTCGCAGCTTGAATACTCAATTCAGAAATCGGGCGTTAGTTTACAAAAGCGTGTTTTTTAGTTTCTTTAGCGTAAAAAGGTTTCAGTGGGTTATCGTAAAAGGCTGCTAAGGGGAATTGGGGATTTTCAAGTGATTGTTAGGCGATGTGACTAATCAAAAAACCAACCTACCTTTATTTTGTATTACTTTCCCCACTTGAATTCAGAAAATATTTCAGGATTTGTGTACCACTTTTGGGGATTTGTCACCATTAAAAATATAAAAAAAAAACTTGAATACAGTCGTATGATCGCTGGTGATGAATCATTTAGCACATCGACCATCGATCGTGTAAAAAGCTTTGAAAAAAACATTGACTGGTGAGATATTCAAGCAAACATACTTGGTTGTGCCTTTGTTACTCCGAGCTGCAGTCACGGAAGTAGTCATTAAAGTCTTCCAGCCCGTATTAGGCCAGCATGGTTGACTATGGCAAAATCACCCTATGCAGGTCAGCCGTAAGGCCTTTGGCGGAGCTATTTAGAAGCTGTGATGAAGATCACTACACGAAAAAAATTGCAGTAATGTTATTTACCTCGTCATAGTAACATCGGATATCCCATTCTATTCGTGACTCATATTTAAATAAACAATTCCATAAAAGTAATTTAATCCGCTTTGTTATTTCAATTTGCCATACTTCTTCAAGTCAGTATGCACCAGTTCTCACGGCGTAAGCTTTCAAGGTTGCATCAGAGATTGGGAATAGTCAGAAAATATACCCATCCATTCTTTGTGCTGCCAGTGCTAAACTGTTATCCATTCACACAACACTCACTCGTATTTATATTCACGACTATAACACCAAACTGAGATAGCCAGAGCATTTAAAATCAAAAGGGACAATTTTCTATGCAAATTAAGAAGTGCTTTTATATATCAAACTGTATTATTTTTTTCACCAAATATTATATATTAGTAACGTCATGCTTCACACACGATTTTTAATAAAGCATTTATGATCGTATAATCATTTAAAGAGCTTAACTCCAAAATACATGTCGTTTTAGTCAGAATCATGGCTGAATAAATTATAACTGTAAAACCAAACTAAAATGTATCAAAAAACTTTTTACGGGCTTGTTATTATAATATTAGATGATCCAAATCTTAATACAATGGTATATTATGTAATTTTTCGCATTTAAACCCCCAAAGGCTTCAATGATATTTTATATTCGCCGACATTGTTTGATATAAAACTTGAATCATATTCCAGTAAGCACCACGGCCAGCATTCCATACAATAGATTTCTCTTTTGGAATCCCATACTAAGAACAGGAAATTCCGAATTTTCTCTCAAAACCACTCGAGAATCAATCTCGAAACATAATTGACCTTTCAAATGACTAAGTCCGTGTTTCAAAGCAAAAGTTCTAAATTGTGATTTCACAATAACACTCTGAGCAATAGATGAGTAACTGATGAGTAAATGAAAGGGATCAGCTCAATATTTAATGATACGTGGAAAAATATTTTTGTAAATCAGTCCATAGAACCACTAATATGTTCACTGTAAATTTTTTTGTTACTAATCATATTTACATTTCTGATTATTGAACGATTGATGGTTTTTTGTTCTTAATTAAGGCACAGAAAAACACGTTTTACCAAATCTATGTATTTTATATCATTACCAACTAGTGCGATGTATATATTTCTTCTTAATTTAACAACTTTGCAATCAAAGAGGTTGTAAACTAAATAAAAATTGAGTTACGATTTTTGCAAAGTGCGGTTTATATGACTGTATCAATTCGCTAGATTCAATAATGATTTAAAAGTACATAAGGTAAAATTATTGATTTCAGCTAAATTATTATTATAAATTCGACATTTAGCTGTATAGTGTAGTATAGCGGCTTAGAATAGCACTACCCCATTTCTTCCGGCGGGTGTACGTAAGAGGCGACTAACGGTATTGGGGCATTTAAGGGATTTTTGGGCGGTGCGGTTGGAGACCCATCACGAACAACCTTTATTTTACCATCTTTTCCCCACTCAACTTTCCAATAGTAGCTGAGGAATTTTTAATTCATTAGCTCTGGCTACCCCTTCTAGGGATTTACAGCCGTGAGTATATGTATCATATGTATGTATGTATGTTGATTTAACAAAGGATTGTTATTAGTTGTTTCAAAGCGATATACAGTAGTGTCAGTAGTTTTAAAATTTGATATTTAAAAAGTAGCTATTAAGATGTTATTTGAATAATAATATTGTGTTTGTGTTATTACATAACTGTACTATCAGTTTAGCGGAATTGATCCAAACAAAGCAAGTTATGCAATGATCAATGGTCCAATTTTACTGCACGTTCGGTTTTGATGGAATTCAGATTAGGATCATCCGATTTAGTTTTATCTAACCCTTAAACGATCTCATCTATAGAACGTCATCCAACGCCAAAAATTGTTTATTTTAATTCCTAAGCTCTAGCTACCCCTTCTAGGGATTTATAGCCGTGAGTATATGTATGTATGTAAATGAGACTTTTCACTTTTCTACAATGCGCGGTGGCAATCGCATTCTGCCGATGTCAATAAGCTTACTTAAGGATATTTATCTTCAAAAGTGGCGCGAGAATTTCTAATTGTAATTATTTTTGTTGTTTGCTTATTTGTTATGTTTTATTCGTTTTTTATACGGTACGGTCGATATTGTCGTAAGAAAACAGACAAAGAAGAAACCAACTGAACAGTCTCGCATGGACTAGGTATGTTGGACCAACTGAACAGTCTCGCATGGACTAGGTATGTTGGACCAACTGAACAGTCTCGCATGGACTAGGTATGTTGGACCAACTGAACAGTCTCGCATGGACTGCCTACTCGGACGAATCGGTCAATCATATTTAAGTGTATGCAACTTAATGATATCGTATACCGTTTGTCGTCTTTAAGTTCATCGGTTTTAAAGACCGCATTACACCATAACGATCCCTTAGCCGCCGCATAAGATACACACTAAAATTATACATACATACATATTCTCACGCCATTAGTTCCCGTTGGGGTAGGCAGAGACTATTGATCGCCACTTCGTACGATCCTGACAAAACTCTCTTACAAAAATTATGTTCCACTATATAGGCATTTCAGTAAGTGCCAAGCTACTATCAAGTTCATCGCCATAACTCATACGATTCTCAATGTCTAATTGAACCAACACGCCTCTTCACTTGTCACCGCGTGACTTCTTCAACTTGTCAATGGCCACGTAACACGTAGTAATCACTTTCTATTTGGTCTACTATGACTGGGCTGGGGTTGCTAGAGTAGAGAAATTATATTGCCTAATAAATTAGCGCCTAAAATATCAAAAAGGGATAACCTATCTTCAGAATTAACAACTCCTCAGTCACTTTTAAAGATTCAGATGGGTACGATGCTAAAATAAAGAATTTGTGTTGATGGGTCTCCAACCACATCGCCTACCCATCTCATCAATATCCCAGTACCTTAATTCTTCCTTTATCCTTATCAGGGTTAGTTAAAGGTTTTTACTAAAATTCATCAGGTTGGACTTCAAGATGGGGGATATTATATTCATAAATAAAGTGTTTCTGATGCGTTGAATTTTATGATCAAAATATTATATTTCACTCTTCTTAATAAAAATATATGACAAAATCTTGGCTCAGGAATAAATATGAAAGAAAACTTAAATACACCACAAAGTAGCCAAACACCGCGAACCTGGCAAGCCATCTAAATAGTATGGTACAAGTGTACTCGAGTGGCGATCATTTGGACATCATATATTTATATTATGCATTCCAGTAATAAGGTTCGACTTTTTGTAGATTTAATGTGTTTGAACTTTCTAACAGATGTCAATCTGGCGGAGAGTTTGCGCCTTTTGAATTTTAATCAAAAGAGATTAAAACAATGCTAATGTGTGCGGTATCGGGTTTGAATAAAACTAACTTCTTTTTAACTAACTAACTACCCGTGGGTGATCGTAAGAGGCGACTAAGGGTATAGGGGCTTTTTAAGTAACATTTGGTCGATGTGGTTTGAGACCCGTCACCAACAATTATTTATTATTACCATCTTTTCCCCACTTAACTTCCAAAAGTGGCTGATGAATATTTTATTTCAAAAAGCTCTGGCTACCCCGTTTAGGGATATATAGCCGTGAGCATATTATGTATGTATGTATGTAACTTCTTTTTCCTACGGCATACCACCCAGCCTGCAACGGTCTCGTGGAACGCTTCCACCGACAGCTGAAAGCAGCTATTATGTGCCACCCAGGTGAATCCTGGATAAAAGCAATACCTACACTCGTTCTTTTAGGTATTAGGTCAGCTTTTAAGGAAGATCTTAAATCATCTTCTGCTGAACTTGTTTACGGGGAACGTCTTAAGCTCCCCAGTGAATTTTTTGAATCATGTGATATTGGTACCACTGAGACATTACAGATTTTATCGCACGTCTGCACTCATTTATAAACAATTTACAGCCTGTACCAGCTTCTTGACATTGTAACAATAAAACTTTCATTTATAAATACCTAATGACCACTCAAGACGTGTTTGTTAGACAAGATGCCTTACGCAGCTCTCTTCAATTTCCATATTCAGGTCCTTTTAGGGTAATTGTAAATTTTGACTGATAGGGCGAATTAGGGGTACACACAAAGTTTTAAAGTAAAACCACCTTTCATCCATCTTGCAATGTAGTGTCGGCTTATAATATCATTACCTCATTCCCCGTAATGTTCATTCTCTTCCCGTGAGTGTTCATAAGATTATACAAAGGGGCTGTATTGGGGTTTTTTAAGTCATTTTTGGGCCATGCGGTTGGAGACCCATCACAAAGAACCATCATTTAAAATTTTTTTCCCCGAGTGGGGAAAAGCTACTTTTTGAAGTTAAGTAATTTCAAACAGTGGCTGATGAATTTCCTATGCCGAAGCTCTGGCTACCCCTTCTAGGGATTTATAGCCATGAGTATATGTATCTATGCTAACTCCCAAAAGTGTCGAAGGACTTTCTTATCCTGAAATTGTCGCTTTTAAGGGATTTTTGGGCGATGCGGTTGGAGACCCATCATCAACAACCTTTATTTCACCATCTTCTCCCCACTCAACTTTTCTAAAGTGGCTGAGGAATTTCTAATCCTACCTTCAACCTACCTACCCCTTCTAGGGATTTACAGCTGTGAGTATATGTGAAATTGTCGCTTCTCCTTTTGTATTTAAAGCCATGCACTGCTATTAATCTCAAAAAGGAGTGATCAGAGTGTGAGAATAGAAATCCCGCGCACCTTTTGATAGTTTAGTGGGGAAAAGATTGTAAAACAAAGTATGTACTCGTATGTAAGTATGTGTATGTAAGTATGGGTCTTATTTAGAAAGCCCAATATCCGAAGAAGAAATGGGTTATAGTTTTCTAAGCCGACTTTATACAGCTATATACCTTGTTTGTATATTTTTATTATATTTGAAACTAAAAAAAACACAGTCAAAGTAAATAACTCTTATATAACAGCCAAAATATAATGGTTGTAACCGAGTTGTAACCTCGCATTGCCGAGTTTATTAGAATCTGTAGATAGTTTATCGACGAAGATGATCTACAAATGAGTGTTGGGAAATACAACATTAAACGAGACATATACTGGTACAGTCGGCCGAATGAGTATCTCTTTGTTTTATTAGAAATTCGATGTTTTGGTTACATTTTTTTTATTCTCAGTCAATATAACACTATATAATATTTTCCCGTAGCTGTGGTGTACGACCATTAGTTTAAGTTTTTTTATTTAATTTTTATATAGACACTAGCTGACCCGACAGACTTCGTAGTACGAAGTTCGTACTGTCAAATTTGCTCATATTATGCCTAAATTTTAGGCGTTTTTTCCGTGACTCTTAGTTCAATTAGCCGTGAATATTACATTTGTTAATTTTTTCCGGGATGAAAAGTATCCTATGTATTTATTTGGGTCATTATCTTGCATTCTGCCAAAATTCATTCATATACATTCTGTACTTGAGGAGCCTTTTCGCCTCAAAGGCACCAACATCCAAACATCTAAACTTTCACATTTATAATATTAATAGAATAGGATAACCATTAGTATCAGTATTTTCTGACATTTTATGTAAAAGTACAAAATCAGAATCTGTTTCATTGAGAGTCTTTCACATGTATGACAACCTCACAGTTTAGTTTAAGTATAGAATATGCAAAAAGATTGATGAAATTCATGATCATATATTTAGTCTTGTCAAAAAAATCACCTGCTAAATCTTTTAAGTTATAACCTTCGCTCCATTGTACAATAACATCTTTGCCAACGTTTTGCTGAGGTGAAAGGACGCGATGATATTAACACAGAGTTGGACTTAGAGATCTTATACTTATACTTACCGTTTACGACGTTAATACCCAAAGAGTAGGGTAGGGATACTGAGTAATAATTATGAACGGCATCACTAAAAGGGATAGCTTGCTGGGTTCGATCATTTTATATAACAAAGATGCCGCACTCCATACAAATTCAACGCACAAAAGTGGACCGCGAGAATGACAAGACTGTTTGACAAATAAATATTAATTTTACTACAATTATCGACCATTTCGCATTTTCCTAAGACCTATTATTTATTGCAAGATCTAGCACGCCACTGTCAGTGAAAAAGCATTACCATATAAAAAAGCACTGTTTGGCCGAGCCGATGTTTTTGCTTTGTTGGTGTATCTTTGGTAAGTATGACCGAAGCTTGCTGTTTTCAAAATTAAAAATTGTTCAGCCACTATTAGAATAGAATAGAATAACTCTTTATTGCACTTCTTCATCTTCTTTAATCAAATCAGCATCTTTAATCAAATAGTTTACAGTGAGGTACAATTGGCGGTCTTATCGCTGAAAGCGATCTCTCCCAGATTACATTTGGAAGGTGAGATCGGTTAATTAGTTATTTGAGTAGATGCACAAAACAAGGCCAAAAAAAAACAATAATAATCTATGAAGCTTACTTTAAAACTAACTTATTTAATTTAAATAACAATATAAATATTAATTATACAAAATAATATAGATATTTAACGAACACACATACATATCTAACTACATACTTTTATATATACAAGCCATACAAATACCTAAATAAATTACACAAATACGTTTTAGAAATATAATAATTAATACATATAGTTTAAAAAGCAACAGTATTACAGCGCTTCAGTGAGATAGTGTTGTATCACCAGATCCTTGAACACATTAAGTGATTTAGCTAATCGCACCTCTACAGGAAGTGCGTTCCACAATTGCACAGCGTGTACAGAAAAAGAGGAGCCATAGAAATTTAGAGCCTTAGAGTAAAGGAGCGACAAAGTATGCATGCAAAGTAAGCCACTTAAGTTTAGTATGATAAACAGACACGTGATCATACTTACGCAATCCAAAAACAAACCTGATACATACGTTTTGGAGACGTTCTAGTTTATTTAGTTGTTCTTCCGTTAAATCAGGAAAACAGGCATCAGCGTAATCCAAAATTGGAAGGAGTAGAGATTGAGCTAACGCAGTTTTGGTAGCAGTAGGTAGAAAATTACGCAGTCTTCTGAGGGAGCCCGCTGACGCAAACATCCTTCGGCTTACCAATTCTAATTGGGGTACCCGAGATAAATTGCTATCAATCATAATGCTTAAGTTCCTTACCACAGGGTTAAAAAGGATTGATGTTCTGTCAAATAACACAGGCGGCAGTGATTGGTAATCAATCCTAGAAATCATTCGAGAACTACCGACTATTACGAGTATCTCTTACGAGTAATCTCTCGTATTATTTGTGATTTATTCGGATTGACTTTTAGCCCATATGCCTCACTACATTGCAAAATTCATTTAGATCTTTATTAATCAAGCTTGTAGACATGTCTTATTATTTAATATTACCCTGTTTATAGATTTGGAGATAATCTGCATAAAGGTGGTAGGTAGATATCTATTGGAAATTGAAAGGGAAAAGGATGATTAAATACAGGTTGTTTGTGATGGGGCTCAAGTTGCATCGTCCTAATACAACTTAAAAAAAATTCGACACTGTACAGCTCGATCGGTAAATATTCATTATTCAATATAAGGTGTCATGGGAACATATTTCTTTAGTTATTTATTAATTTTAATATTTAATTGTAAATTTATGTTTTCGAGAGAGAGGAGAATATGACTGAATGCGTGATTGAGATCAATGGTAAGAAAGTGGAATAAGTGAAAGAGTTCGTATATCTGGGAAGTTGGTTTACTAGGGATGGAAAGTGTGATGAACACATTGAAAGAAGAGTAAAAAAGGGTAATGCGGTAAATGGAGCACTGGATAGTCTCATGTCTAGTCAATCGGTGTCCGAAAAGGCCCGAATGGCTGTGCATGATGCTGTCCTCGTTCCTACGCTTATGTATGGCAGTGAATGTTGGGTGTGGCAGAAATGAGAGCCCTCAGAAAAGTTTGTAATGTAAGGTTATGTGATCGTGTGAGGAATGATGTGATTCGTGAAAGGTGTGGTGTAAAAGATGATATTGTAAGGAAGATAGAAAAAGGAATGTTGAGATGGTTTGGGCACATAGAGAGGATGGATGACAGTAAAGTGGTGAAAGAGATCTATAGAGCCAATGTGGAAGGTGATGTTAGTAGAGGACGACCTCGGAGGACACATTTAGATCAAATAGAAAATGTGCTCAAAAAGGCAGGTGTCCGAAGTACGAAGAATAAAAGAGCATGTATGAAAAGATTGATGGATGTGAACGAAGCTAGAGAGGTTTGCCAGGATCGTACAAAGTGGCGATCGATAGTCTCTGCCTACCCCAATGGGAACTAACGGCGTGAGAATATGTATGTATGTATGTAATATTTAATTTTGCTGTGTAGTGCAGGCTTACAATGTTACTACCCCTTTCTTCGCACGGGTGTCGTTAGAGTTCGTTTTTTGGGCGATGCGGTTGGAGACCCATCACCAACAATACTTTTCAAGTGTTTCTACTATCTTGTCCCCTATCAACTTCCAATTGTGGCCAAGGAGTGTCTACTCGTAGCTCTGAAGCTCTAGCTACCCCTTTTTGTGATTTATGGCCGTGAGTATATGTATGTATGTATGTTATTTATTAAATTTATAGAGTATCAAAAGCAATCTCACCATTGCTTATTCTACGCCATCATTCACTAACGCTTAGTCATTACACGTCACATTAAAATACCTTTTTACATAGTAAACACAGCATTCGACGTTAATTCTTATACACAATCTAATTTATGACTGCCTTTGTGGTCTAGCGGTAAAGTGATTGGCTTCAAATCCAGTTTAGTCCCCGGGGAGGATTATGATCACTTTAATTAGATGTCTTCATAGTCCAGGGAAAAGTTATACATACGAGGGGCATGCCAAAAGAAACTAGATACTCAAAAATTATAAAATTTATTCTTTATTACAAGTATTGATTTTTTCAAAGTGTTCACCCTGAGCACGTATTCACTTTTCCATACGTCTGAACCAATTGGAAAATACCTGTGACCACTCTTCTTTAGATACCTCAGAAATCTCGAAATTATAGGCAACCAGCGCATCTTCTTTGCTTTCAAACCTCTCCCCCTTCAGTTTTACTTTGATTTTTGGAAATTAGTATAAAGCAACCGTGATAGCCCAGTGGGTAGAACACTCGGTTATCGTGCAAACGACTAGTGTTCAAATCCTGGGTCGGGCCTACACCAATTTGTCTTTTCTAAAGACATATGTGTGGTTAATTTATCATGGTTGTTAACGGTGAGGGAAAACATCGTGAGGAAACCCACATGGCTGAGTTGTACTTAGTCATGTGACAGTGTATTCGTACAAAACGGCGATAGGCCTGCCCCCTATCACGTGAGTACACTGTCCATGCAAAACGTGGGTACTCTGAACACCAGGTGACAAAGTCACGTGATGTTCAGAAGTATTAGTACCTCTGCCAACCCCTTCGGGGATATTCGGCGTGAACGTTTATGTTATTATGTTATGTAGTATAAATCACAAGGCGCTAGGTCAGGGAAATATGGCGGGTGAGGGAGAATTGACACATTTTTCGAGTTGAAAAAGTCTAGTGTTCTAGCAGACGTGTGCGGCGCTGCATTGTCGTGGTGCCAGAGTAGGTGCCGGATTCCTGACTTCGGTCGCTTGTCACACCAAGCTGATATTACTGTTGGAGCACAAACTATCACATACCATCCGTTCACCGTTCTTTCATTCTATAGTACAACAGTAGCAATATGACCCGTTTTGCAGAAAAACGAGGCGACCATTTGTTTCTGTGTGCTTCGTGCACGGTGACATTTCGTTGGAGTTGGCTCGTCTTCAAAGCACCATACAGTCGACTGTCGCTTTGATTCGGGATCATAGTTATATAGCCATATTTCGTCACCAGTCAGTATATCATATACGTTTTTTTTCTCGCCTCCGTTGAATATATCTATCATGAATAGGCACCAATCCACCTGACGGTCTTTCTGCTCATCGGTAAGTTTGTGCGGCACCCATCTCGAACAACGTTTACGGAGAGAAAGGTGGTCGTGAATTATGGTTTGCATCGCTGCTGATCCAATTCCTAGTTCTCACTCTAGCTCTACATATGTAATTCGTCGGTTTTCGTGAATAAGTTTTTCGACTGCACGAACGTTTTCTTGCGTGACCGCGGTTGGTGGCCGTCCTGTCTTCGCTTCATCTACGAGACATCCCCGTCCTCTTTTAAATTCAGCTAACCAATTGAACATTGTTGCTCGGGAACAAGCAGACTCACCAAAAGTAGAAACCAAAAGTTCAAAACATTCTTGAGGCTTTAAACCTTTTTTAAAGTCATAATAAATCATAGCGCGAAAATCACGTCGACTGAGCTCCATTGTTGCAAGTGAATTCCCGCCAGATCCTCGGAAAAATGATGCTCATTCAAATAAAAAATAAATAAAAGAAGTGTGTTCTATGTTCAAATATGTCAATAAAAAACCAGCCTATAAGATGGTCTATAGCTTGCCAGTGTCAATCAAATGAGGAAAGAGTATCTAACTTCTACTGGCATGCCCCTCGTACATACACTCACGGCCATAAATCCCAAAAAGGGGTAGCCAGAGCCTTAGAGCTAAAAACTCCTCAGCCACATTTTGAAGTTAATAGGGGACAAGATGTTAGATATAAAGGCATCGATCAAAAATCTATTTGCTTTCGCCTTCTGCACTCGAATAACCGAAAAATAAAAGTTTGGTCCTATCACTAAACTAACCATACCAAAGAAGCTACATATAATTTGTCATTTCAACAATTTACAAGTTTAAGTTATTTATGACTAACCACTGACTTTCTACGATATCTATTCGTTACATGTTCAACATGTTCATTGTTCAACGCACGGCTATAGATCCCAAAAAGGGGTAGCCAAGCCAAACCAGTATTTCAGAAATAGATATTCCTCAGCAAATTTGGCAATAAAAGAAGAGTAAAAAAAAGAAAGTAGATGAGGGGTCTGCAGCCATATCACCCAACAATCACTTAAAACCCTTAAAACACTAGGTCACCGAGTACGCCATTGTAACATTTCTTTTACGATTTTGTCGTTAAATACTCTATATTATTTTTCAAATAATTTTATTAAACTTTTACAATTAAAAAATATTTACATTGATAGTATAAAAATTAAAAATTAAATTATAGCTAAATATGTATGTCGGCAAAAAGAGGAAGTCAATTGACTTTAGTTCATCGGAAGTACCGGAACGCCAGCGCCACCACGCGGCGCTGACAGAGTCTAAGTTTCGTGCTACTGGTTGACGAGGCGGAGCGGAGGCACATTCTCATCAGTGGTGCCAACTTGGGGGTTTTCACCCTAAATTTAGGGGGAAGAACTGTTGAAAGGGGGATTTTTAGGGGTAGGAATATTTTAGGGGTTTATATAGGGGTTTTTTTAGTCCTAGGTACTAAGATGGCATTTTATAAAACTAAAACAGTTGTGTTGTTTTATGAACGGTGGCATTTTTAAAAATGTTATCCTAATTTTAGAATACAGTGAGATTATCATCAACATTGTCAGACAACAGCTGCTTACTGCTAGGCTTAGACCTTTTCCCCTTAATAATATATATATATATATTTATATATATATATAAATAAAATTCCTGAGTTTTATTTTTAAGGGTAAACTACTTGGCAAACCTACACATACCCATTAAAGGTTTTTTTACGTAAATATACTCACAAATGAATGACTTAGTGAGGTAAAAATTGTTACTTATATCTACTGTATGCAATTCCTTTGGTTTTGATACCCAAACCCAGATTGGTGGACAACATAAATTATTATTTGATAGTCAAGCTCTTCTATAACATAACATAACATAAACGTTCACGCCGTTTTCCCCGAAGGGGTTGGCAGAGGTACCAATACTTCTGAACTAACATGGCAGCGCCATCTAGTGTCCAGAGAAAGGTACCCACGTTTTGCTTAGACATTGTACTCACGTGATAGGGGGCAGGCCTATCGCCGTTTTGTACGAATACACTGTCACATGACTAAGTACAACTCAGCCATGTGGGTTTCCTCACGATGTTTTCCCTCACCGTTAACAATATAAGAAACAAAATAATATAAGAAACTTTTTAATTATTGTGAAGAATACAACAATGATAAATTAACCACACATATGACTTTAGAAAAGACAAATTGGACCGACCCAGGATTGGAACTCACGCCCTTCTGTTTTTCGGGCGGGTGTTCTACCCACTGGACTATCATGTCGTTTTTCTATGCAAAAAATTTGGTGTTTCATTAAAATACTGTATTTGATTGTATGATACATCTAATACTTTTAATTTTCCATGTTTTAAAATTATATCTGGTACATGGGACAGGTTATTATGAGATAGTTTTAAACTATTAATATTAATTGGCATCTTGATATTATCTGCAAACTGTTGAATTTTGTGGTACGAGAGGTCTATTTCTGTAATATTTTCAGACCACTCAAAGTGGAAAAAGTTTGAATTTTTCGATAGGCCGTTAGCATCTTGTACCGTTTTAGTTTCTGTATTTACTTCCATTGATATTAAAATAAATACACACTGATCGATCGAAGCTGATAGATTGTTAATTTAATTAGATTTGATAAAAAATATATATATAAATAAAATTCCTGAGTTTTATTTTTAAGGGAAAACTACTTGGCAAACCTACACATACCCATTTAAGGTTTTTTTACGTAAATATACTCACAGGTAAAAATCTCTAAAAGGGATAGCCAGAGCTGAGTAATATGAAATTCCCCCGCCACTTTTGGAAAGTTGATTTATGAAAAGATGGTAAAATAAAGGTGGTTGGTGATAGGTCTCTATCCTCATCGCCCAGAAATCTCTGCATCGATACCGTTTGTCGCCTCTTACGTACACCCAATTTAAGAAATGGGGTGTACGTGCTATTCTAAGCCGACAAAACAGCACAGTTTTTTTTGTAAATATGACCATTTAAAAAACCTAGGGGTTTTTAGGGGTATTTTTGGATTTTCTTGGGGGATTTTGTCTGTAAGGGTTGGCATCACTGATTCTCATGGTGAACCGCGGTCGAGGTGCACGCAAAACTAGAAACTGTCTCGCGTTCCGTTTAAAAACCGACCTAGTGCTACATGTGATTTATTTACTAAGTGATTCAATTATTGTTAAGAAGAATTACATTATCATTATTTTGAACTATTTCTACGTTTGATTGATCCGACATTCCCGTAGACCGCCCACACACGATATCTAACTATGGCAGATAACAGTGAAATTACACCTCCCCCGTTATGTATATATTACAAACGAAAAATTTCGTGAAATTCATCGTTCTCGGTGAAGGGTAACGTAATTGTATGGCCAATAAAAATAATAATAAGACAAATGCATGAAGCTAAAGTGGCAAAATAGATATAAAGAATTTGTATTGTAATACAAATAGACATTCAAGAACAAAGGCAAAAGACGTTTGTCGGATCGAATACATTTTGTAGGATAATAAAATTAGCTGTGTTCAAGGCTTGAAATTGCTCTAGCCTCTTTCTGCCCGTGGGTGTTCGTAAGAGGCAACTAAGGATATTGGAAGTTTTTAAGTGATTTTTGGGTGATGCGGTTGGAGACCAATCACCGAGAACCTGACTCAACTTCCAAAAGTGACTGAGGAGTTTCTTATTTTTAAGCTCTTGCTACTCCTTATAGGCATTTATAGTCGTGAATATATGTATGTATGATAATAAAATAGAAATAATCGTTTGATTCTGTGATTTAAATAAATAGAAGAAGTCGATACATCTGTTCGCGAATTAAATCATCAACTTAATTCCCCTATTTCGTAAAATTCGTAAATGGACAAGATTAATCTAAAACTGCAATACGCCCCGCGACGATTATAACTAGGTATATGTAATAAACGGTAAAGTTGTTAATTTTGCAACATCATTTTACGATGAAAAATGAAAGGTACGCTCGAGACAATCGGTTTTGAAGTAATTTGATAAAGTGCTTGGCTGCAATTCACATTGCAATATACTATATATACTTGCCTATGATATTTTTAATAAATAAAAGTATAATAATAGTTTCTAATATAATAGTACATTACATTATAAACCAAGCGTGTAAAGTTAAACATTGCAGCCGAGGTGAATTCTTAGCTTTTTAGTGATATCTCAGAATTGCACTTCCACATTTCTACCCGTGAATATCGTAAAAGGCTACTTAGGGTTTTCGGGAAGTTTTTTCCCATAGACTTACATGGGAAACTTTTAAGGGTGATCATTCCTCAAGTATAATTTTTTTTTTCTTAAAATTTCCGTCACGATCTGGCACTCGATTTGGTAGACTTCACCCCAGCCGTTTATGTGAAGTGATGTCACTGTGTGTAAATGGAGCTTCGCTCCAATTAATAAATATTATACATACATAAATATACTCACGGCTATAAATCCCTAGATGGGGTAGCCAGAGCTAAGGAATCAGAAATTCCTCAGCCACTTTTGGAAAGTTAAGTGGGGAAAAGATGGTAAAATAAAGGTTGTTGGTGATGGGTCTCCAACCGCATCGCCCAAAAATCCCTTTAAAGCCCCAATACCATACACCCGCCGGAAGAATTGGGGTAGTGCTATTCTAAGCCGACACTACATAGCTAAATATTATATTGGAAATAATATATTAACAACTATTTCGCACAAGTAAATGTGATTATCGCAGACCTTTTAGGACATATCAGTCATTGCGATGATTTAAAATTTAAGTTAGATAGTATCCATTATTTCATTTACTAAAATTCATACCACAGTCTTTTATTACATTTTCTAACACTCAACTAATGCACAAGCAGATAATTTCCTTTAAGCCCCTCAGGTATTACATGTGTGTTCTCCATTAGAACACAGTAACAGGCATCCTAATTACATAATGGTGTAGTCAGCGGCAAGTCGTGACCAAATATCTACTATTCGTGTAAAAATTAAGGTTGCTAAGGTCACGGGTATCACTCACACGTATTCTGTATCTTGTAATAACTCAGGATAGAAAGTGATGGTTAGAGTGAAGTGTTATTACTTTTTGTTTATTTGGCTAATAACAGAAAATTCACTTGCTGATATGACTTGAACTTTGAGCCTGTAAGCTTTGTATGAAACTCAGTTATACAGAATCGGTTAAGAATAGCAATAACCCATTTCTTCCCAGGGATGGTGTTGTAAGATGCGAGATAGATTTTGGGACTTTTTAAGACGTCGACGTTGTGGCCAGAGATCCATTATCAATCCCTTATATTCCCTTCTCATCATCCATAAGTGGCTGAGGAATGTCTATTGTCTAATTCTTTAGCTCTGGTAACCCTTTTCAGGAATTATAGCCGTAAGTATCTGAATAGGTATAGTATAGGCATTTGTAAAAGGTATTTTCGATTAAAAATATTTTAGTAGGCTTTAAAAGGGAAATATAGAGAGATTTTTTATTATTATTTAGTAATGTACTTAAAGATGTGCCCTGAAACAATGTGAAACTGAGAATATTTCTAAAGCCCTAGAATGCTCTACCTTTGTAATTTGTAACAGTTACGTTAAGAATACTCACATCTTACCTTATAATGTATTTAGTCTGTGTCTGTTGTTTGTCCAAAATAAAATAATAAATAAATAATAATAGTAGTAATAGGACCCACATAATTATATCCCCAGGTAACAAGATGTCTTCCATTGATACTAACCATTGGCAGGTGTATCCAATATTGACTATTTCTACTGATACCTGTCCGACGCAATGGCGCCCGACGGCTAACAAGAAGCGAGGCCTAACACGAGCGTTATTTTATCGTCAGGATATCGGTTAGAATGAGATGACAGTATACGATCTACGATACTAAGTAATTTGTAATGTTAGATTATGTGACTGAGTGAGAAATAGTATTATTCGTGAAAAGTGTGGTGTGATATTGTAAGAAAGATAGAAAAAGGAATGTTGAGATGGTTTGGGCACATAGAGAGGATGGATGATAGAAAATTGGTAAAAGGGATCTATAGAGCTAGTGTGGATGGTAATGTTAGTAGAGGACGACCACGGAGAACACACTTGGACCAAATTGAGAGTGTGCTCAAAAAGGCTGGCGTCCGTAGTATGAAGAATAAAAGAGCATGTATGAAAAGATTGATGGATGTAAACGAAGCTAGAGAGATTTGTCAGGATCGTACGAAATGGCGATCAATAGTCTCTGCCTACCCCAATGGGAACTAATGGCGTGAGTATATGTATGTATGATACTAAGTAAATGCAAAAAAGATGGCTGTTTTATACCACGTGATATTTAGATAAAAGGTCGCATCATACTAGCTATGCTGGGGGTCTACTCTTCGATCCCCAAACGATAAAAGTATTCGTACCTTTTCTAACTGCTTTTAAAATCACTACTATCACTAGTGCTCGGAAATTATTATAAAACGTTTGAGGGTAGTGCGTCATGCTACCCACTTATTCATTGTCACTTGCGTACGATTCTTGTTACTGTTAACATTATTTCGGCCACGGTGTAATTATTAATCAATACACGCAATATATCCTGGAGTCAGATATTTCATTACTATTACCATTCATACATAGTTCCTGAAGAATTGAACAATGTATAATAAATATATCGTTGGATTCGTTGAATATCACTATGTATATTCACTCATCGAAAATAACAAAATCTGAATATTCATTTCGTGCGAGTGAGACAGAAATAAATGTCAATAGGGGTTAGAAGAGAAACGAATGCCTTTCATGGTTTTCGATGTGAAGAGTAGCTCGGCTGCTCTAAGCTAAAAACAAGTATGTCGATTTTTGAGCGTTTGCTTTTTTTTACACCGTTGGATTCGTCATAGAAAGACCCTTATTTCTACATTATTAAAACTCAAAATATCTTCTTATTTAAGGCGCTATTGATAAAAATAATAGGGTAAAATTATGCTAAAAGCATTATCATTATGCATTGCGTGCGTTAAGTTGGCGTACCATGAAGCTGTATCGAGCTGGTTACTATGTCAAAAAACTCTGCCTAAATAGTGCCTAATTAGTGTAAAACTAAAAAAAATAGTGCCTCTTTAGTTTAGGAAATAAACACCATTTTCACTGTGTACGCTGGCGTAACGTCAAGCTAGCGTACACATCGCCGTACTCGAAAACGGCTAATTGTAAAGCAACAGAGTTCACACGAAAAAACTCTGCCT
>OY755189.1:12776177-12881937 GCA_963576735.1 Bedellia somnulentella | reverse complement strand
CTTGGTTTAAATGGCCTAATAGAACATATAATGTTACTGTAAAATAAACAAGTACCTAAGATAAAAATGATAAAAAAAAAATGGTTATCTAAAATGATCGATCGACACAGGTCCAATGTCAACTGCAACTGGGCGCAATTCGTATCCACTCGAGTTGAAACGTCTGTTACTCGAATTCGAACACCGAATGGAACCGACATGGAGCTCATATTGCGATATATTCGAATCTACGTCAGTGAGTGTACGACTGTACGTGTTAGGTGCAAATAGTGTATGGTATCACTCATAAAATAATTATATTTATATATTATACTTAATACTGGTGCCGTACAGTGTTGGCTTAGATTGTCACTCACTACCCCTTTCTACCCACGGATGTCGATATAGGCGACTAAGGTTATGGGGCTTTTTAAATGATTTTTGGTCAATGCAGTAGGAGATCCTTGACCAACGATACTTAATTTCTACCATCTTGTCCCCTATCAACTTCTTCAAATGAATAAATTTCGAAAGTAGAAGCTATAAGTAGTTCAAATTTTTAAAGAATTTCAGCCAAGGAGATGGGATAATTTGGACAAAACTCAAAAAACATTCACTTGCCCATCCAGTTAACTCAAATAACTTAATTCGGGTTAACTCGAGTTTGGCTTTTTCCGAGTTGGTACATTACTACCCGTCGCCTGCGCTTGTTGATCACCACCACCCCACTGCCTGCTGCCAACCCAACGTTCAAACGCGAGAGAAAAAGTATAATAGTCCATTTCACATTAGCATTTAAAATTATGCTTTGTTGTAGGTAAAGATACTTATTTAATTTATTTATGTCAAAACACATCATGCTTAACAAGTAACTTCTATTAGAAATTAACGCTATATTTCGGCTATAATTCCTTACATAATTTCATTAGTTATACATTTTGAACGCGTCTGTACATCTATTCATTTGTTCCTAAAACTTAACATAGATTTTTTAAATCTTTCCACTGCGTATTTGCATAAAGTTTTTACACTACGAGAGGCAGAATTTCACGCACTATTTATACATATAGAGTTTATTAAAAGAAAAGGTCCCTTTCTATAAGCACTATTTGTGTACGCTGGCATAACGCCAGGACGGTATGTCATTGAAAAGTCTTGTTCAATATCTCTGTTCCTACAAGATCAATCGTTATGAAATTTTGCATAACGGGAGAAGTATTTAGGCAGAGTTTTTTCGTGTGAACTCTGTTGCTTTACAATTAGCCGTTTTCGAGTACGGCGATGTGTACGCTAGCTTGACGTTACGCCAGCGTACACAGTGAAAATGGTGTTTATTTCCTAAACTAAAGAGGCACTATTTTTTTTAGTTTTACACTAATTAGGCACTATTTAGGCAGAGTTTTTTGACATAGTAACCAGCTCGATACAGCTTCATGGTACGCCAGCTTAACGCACGCTATGCATTGGCGTTACTGTAAAGGTCAAGTTAAAAAAAATATTAATTTCATTAGGAAACTACATCACGTCGGACATATCCAAAAATCATCAAGATCCGACAATCACTTTAGGAAATATTTAAATTTAAAGAAAAAAAATGTTTGTTCGCTCTCCTGTAAAATTTGCCGAAAACGACATACTTGTTTTTAGTTTATCACAGCCGAGCTCCAGGCATACACAACTTAATAAACGGGTCATTTGGGGTGACACGTTGAAGGAATTTCTTCTAGTACTTATATGTATTTATTTAGTTTATTGCCGGGTTAGAATGTCACTACCCCTTTCTTCCTACGGGTGCTGTAAGAGGCAACTAAGGGTATGGGGCTTTTTTAAGTGGCTTTTGGGCGATGCGGTTGGAGACCCATCACCAAGGATACTTTATTTCTACAATCTTTTAGTTATATCCTACAATCTTTTCCCTTTCAACTTCCAAGTGAGGCTGAGGAATTTTTTGGTTCTAAAGCTCTGGCTACCCCTTTTTGGGATTTATGGCCGTGAGTATGTATGCATTATGAGTATTAACAATTGCGAAAATTACTAAAGTAATGTTGTCAGTTAAAACACAGACAGAACATATAATAACATACATACATATACTCACGGCTGTAATTCCCTAGAAGGGGTAGCCAGAGCCAAGGAATTATAAATTCCTCAGCCACTTTTGGAAGCTGCGTGGGGAAAAGATGGTGAAATAAAGGTTTTTGGTGATGGGTCTCCAACCGCATCGCCCAAAAATCCCTTAAAAGCCCCAATACCGTTAGTCGCCTCTTATGATCACCCACGGGTAGAAATGAGGTAGTGTTATTCTAAGCCGACACTACACGGCAAACATATAATAAAAGGTTAGAAAAGCCGTAGTCTTCACTTACCGTGGTATCCGCTGTGGCCTCTAGGTCTAGATCCTCACTCTAGCCAACTGATTCTATCACATGCAATATAGTTATGTACACATTTGTGTGCAAAACCAAAGGTTTATTGATCCAGTAACAATTTGAGCGGCTGGTATTGCCATCAACGTCGTAATTTTGAAAGTAAATCCCTGAAGGCGTTGGCAGCCCAAGTAACACGAAAAGCCCTCTAACTATCTTTTTCTATACCTATGCAGAGCTTAAAGCCCGTAAAAGCTCGTATATAAGTTTGCCACACGTCTTAAGGCTTTATATTGGCACTCCAAAATCATTCTAACGCTCTAAAGCCGCATAGCGGTCAGATATTGGAATAATTCAATCCAGTTTTGCGGCTCTTAGTGGATTCAAGTGCCATTGGCCGTATAGTGGCATTAATCTGTCGTAATATCATGCCAAAAGCCGCATAAACTCATGAAGATATACATAATAAATGTCTAAAGCCGTACATTAGCACGACAGGATGCCAATTTACGGCAAGCATTTCAAAGGTCAACTGTGTTGAACGGCTAACAGCAAATCAACCAGATATACTTGGCTTATTTTAAGGCCCCAAGCCGTATTTGCATCCATTTTGATGCATTTGTCAACCATTAGGCAGCCATGAGAAGAAAAATATTTGAGGTTATCTTATTATTTCTAAAAAATGGAGACAAGTGCGAGTTGAATTCGCGTGAAGAGGGTTCCGTACGATGTTACCTATCATGTTTTTTTTAAATCTGACTTAAATTTGTTTGTGCTAACTAAAAAAAGTATGAATGGTCCCTGATTGGAGAGGGATATTACTAAATATAAAGTTTCCAATAAGAAAAAAAAAAAAAAAAGGAAAAAGTTTTAACAGAAAAATAGTATGAAAAAAGGAATTCAACAACATATAAATCATAGGTATATATTTTTTAATACTTTTATAATATTCACATATCACATATTATTTGGAAAGCGAGGGTTTTTTTTCAACTTCAAGGATCTCCAAATTGTAATAATGGTGGCACCATTTCGTTAATATTTTATTATGCATAAAGATCAACATTCCAATCTATTTCCTCTAAGAGAAATAATCCTTTGTGTTATGCTGGCACTTAAATTTAAACTCCTCAAACAACTATAACTACTAATAATAAGCCAACAAAACTCAAATTATGCTCGGAATGTACAATTATTTTATCATTTCACACATTTTTTCCTCAAAAACTACCATAAATCGAAGGCGCGTGAAAATTTTCAATGGAAACTATACAGACATTCACAGTAAAAAACAAAGCGCAGTAATTTAAGCACAGAATTATAGTTAAACTAATACTAACACTTTATAATTTATATTTTTATAAAATAAATATGGTTGTCAAGTCACTTCACTCTCACTGCCATCGTCGTTCATCCATTGACATAAATGAATCACGTTTAATTGATAATATCACCTTTGCCATGGTGTTAGAGATAATTTTGCAATGACACTGTAAAAATAGTTTCATGCCGTTGGCCGTATATTTGACAGATACAATGCTATTGGCCCTTTGAATGACCATTATGAGTCTTTTTTAATGCCGTTGGCCCGTATTTTGACAACAGCAGTGCTTTTTTGCGGCCTTTGGCATGTTGTTTGAAGCAAAAAATGCTCTTTTACGGCCATTCGCCTTTTCATTGTCCAATATAATGTTTTTTTACGGCCGTTAGCCGTAATTAACTCATGCAAATGCCAATGTACGTTCTAAAGCCGTAAAATTTGTGCCCAAATAAGCCGTATAGTAGCCGTATAGCCGTATATATGCCTTTTACACAACCAGTTCAAAATGCTTAAAGGATACAGCAATGCCTTGATTTGGCTAATATGCGGCTTCGACGTGTTTCTTGGGAGGGGTACTAATACTTCTAAACATCACGTGACATTGTCACCTGGTGTTCACAGTAGCCACGTTATGCTTGGACAGTGTACTCACGTGATAGGGCGCAGGCCTATCGCCATTTTGTACGAAGACACTATCACTATTATGCTGTGTAGTGTCGGCTTAGAATAGCACTATCCCATTTCTTCCGGTGGCTGTACGTAAGAGGTGACTATTGGGGGCTTTTAAGGGATTTTTGGGCGATGCGGTTGGAGACTTATCACCAACAACCTTTATTTTACCATCTTTTCCCCACACAACTTTCCAAAAGTGGCCGAGGAATTTCTAATTCCTTAGCTCTGGCTACCCCTTATAGGGATTTATAGCCGTGAGTATATGTGTGTATGTATGTACACTATCACATAACAAAGTACCATATCACCCTGTGGGTTTACTCACAATGTTTTCCCACACCGTTAACAACTATTACAACAACCTGCATATGACTGGCATGTATGTCCAACTTTTATGCCACAGATGGACAGGCCTTTTTTTGCATCGAATAGAAAGGGTAGTTATTTATTAGGTTTAAACTTGTCTGACTGTGAATAAGTAAAGCTATAATATTTTGTTGACGCTATGAAAATACTAGGGAAATATTTTAGAAAGTCGTTTATGATTCATGGTAGCTAGTAAACTTTCAATATAAAAATGAAATAAAACAAAATATCACAATAAAAAATTATTTATTCTCTATTATCATAACAACCGTTACCTTTAAGAATGAAACGTATATCTGATACAATAGTATATAGGCTATTCACGGCGAGTGCCCTATTAAAACGGACCACTATATATAGGAGAATATAACAACACTACAACTCGGTAGATTTCAGATTATTCGTTCAAAACGAGATCTTTATTATTACAACAATGTTTTTTAACAATTAGCTGCCTAAATGAACGATATATAAATATAATAAAGCGTTAGGCAGCTAAAAACAATTTAAAATACGCAACTTAATGTAGGTTTAATGTTAATTAAAGTTACTGTAACATGAATGCAGTGTTAGAGAATGAAATTAAACAGAGATATGAATTAAGATTATTGAAAATTAAGGCGTACTGTCCACGAAGGCATAGCTAGACGTTTCAAATACGCAATTTTGTGACAAGATTTTGTAACCGACGCCACTATGATTGATTATTTGATTGTATTATTAGGAAACTAATACTTTCACTTCATGTATGCTTCGGTTTGCAAGATTTTGTATGGCAGGCGTCAAAAATAGTCACACGGTTCGTATGTATGCTAAGCGTATATTGAAGTCATAGACACCACGTGGACAGTACACCTCAATACGAATGAATTCACAATAAAATCAATGACTTATTTACAAAATATTGGACTCAATTTCATTATCTTCGTTTGCATTTGTTTCTCTTTTCACATGAAGTCGTCGTAGTCATCGTCAAATGTTGGGTAGGTTTCGTATTGGTTGAGATGAGCCTAGAAAATAAAGATGGCGTTAATAAGTAGGGTAGTCAATAAGAAAAAATTATAAACGACTTTCTAAGTTACACTACTAATAAAACCTTTGCCTGAATTGCACGAGCCCTAGGTACAATTCGGTATGCAAAGTTTTACAAATGTGATGCTGATTACTAGACCCCGTTATCTTTGTAGCATTTTGGTGGCACCTGATTTTAGTGATGGGGTAAGTTATATTAATATTAATAAAATAAATAATTCTATTAATTAATTAATTCTAATAATTACTTGAATCGACTTAGAGAGTTGACCTCTTTTCGACGATCTTTTTCTTGCTTAAAATGGATATTTTCTAATAGGAGACAAAGCCTTACTCCCGTAAATATGGAACGAATCCAAGTTATTTACTACAAGTGTCACATACTAAACAAATGTCAATGTGAATAAAATATATGAATGTAAATATATAAAATATAAAATATTAGTGTACCTACCTATGTATTTTATTATAATAATAAAGACAATGGAGATTAATTTATTATCAATTACCCCATCACTAAAATCAGTTGCCACCAAAATGCTACAAAGATAACGGGGTCTACTGATTACGCAACCATTTCGAGATATTATGTTATTAACCGTTATTTCATCAAACAAATGTAACAGTATTTGACCTTCAGTGTTATTTCAAAGACATTAGTTTTTGCAGTTTATTCATAAAATATCGAAAATCATAGGTTTGTTTAGTATAATATCGTAATAATTTCACTTGAGATCACAAATTCGTGAAATATTTTGCCACCAGCAATATTTTTATTAAACATTTCGCTTTATTTGCATGTCGCTACGTGATATTTTCGATCGATGACGTCATTAAGTACAAAAGTTGAACAATCTTTAAAAAATCATAACTTTGCAATTACTAATTTTAGATGAAAAATATTCAAATTAGTTATTTATTTTCGTGTTTGCTATCGAATAAAAATATTTAATAAATACCAAAAAAAACTTTGCATACCGAATTTGGTAATTGAGTTGCGGACAATTAAGATAAAGCCAAAATAAAATTGTTAGAAATAAATCTATCGCGTTTAGAGTGTGAACCAAAACCTAGAAATATATTCGATACATATCAAATTAACGCATGTTAACTTTTTTTTTGCGCTGTGATAATTGTCATGCGAATGAGGCCAAACTAGGTCAATTAACATCACAAATAAAAGCTGGTCATCACACAAAAAGTAACTAGGAACGTATTGGAATACACGATTCAAATATCCCTTTCCTGGTCCCACGTTAACGTTTAAGGTCCGATCGAAATTCGGTGGTGCGACATTTATGGTTTTCGCCACATCATTGCTTTATTTTAAATTCGTTTTCCATCTATTTCTTTTAGACTTTCAAAATATTTAACATGGATTAACAACTAAATAATCCAGCTTTTCTCATTCAATTTATTTTGTTAGTTGAGTTTTAATTAGTGAATCAATATACATATACTCACGGCTATGAATCCCTAGACAGGTTAACCAGAGCTAAGAAATTAGAAATTCCTGAGCCTCTTTTGGAAATTGAATGGGGAAAAGATGTTAAAAAAGGTTGTTGGTGATGGGTATCCATCCGCATAACCCAAAAATCCCTTAATAGCCCTAATACCTTTAGTCGCCTCTTACGTACACCCACCGGAAGAAATGGGGTAGTACTATTCTAAGTCGACACTACACATCTTGAATCAACATGGATTGTATCAGATATATTGAATCAATATGGATTTCATTAATCAAACCAGTATTTTGCATTTATTTCTTAAGCAAACAAAGGATTTATGTATCACTATCTTCTATATAAGAAGTGATTCCTACACACTAACATATAGAACGTTCAATATTGATTTCCACAAATCAAATAAAACTATGATATACAAGGCAAAGCATAATGTCAAAGGCCCATCACTGCAAACAGACAAGTTTGGCCTACACAACCAGAACTATGTCCGAAAATTTTGTACAATACAATCCAGTTGCCAAATTATATTGGAAATCAGGCTCGTACCTAACTATTTTAATAACTTTTATATGCTATACGTATATTTCATACCGTTTTCCGTAACATTATATATTTGAATAAACTAAACTGTTCCATATTTTTTTAAACTAAAATGTTAACGCCGTATATCCCGAAGGGGTTGGCAGATGTACTAATACTTCTGAACATTAAGTGTCATTGCCACCTGTTTTAACATAACCATAATAAATTCTTTAATGTTTAAAATAACAGTAAAATAAATACATTCATGAAACTAAATAAAAGAACTTACATTGTCACCTTCCATTTTTAATTTAGCCTTTCCTTTGCCCTTGGTTGCTTTCTTGGTTTTATCATTCTTCTCAACTTTCTGTTTTTCAATATAAAGGTTGTCAACGGTCAGTTTTACTCGTTTGATATCTCCTGAGGGCACTGAAATCAAATGTTAAAAAACATTTTATACAGAAATTTTACTAAGTAAGAGAAGACACTCCAATTTTTTACCATCATCGCAATTCACACATCTTTTCACTAAGAGGATTCCGCCATAATCCAACACTCTGGCTTAAGGCAGTATGGTAGACTTAACAAGAGCTATTATGACAGTTAGTTGAAAAGTAAAGTACAATAAAGACTTGTTGTATTGGTATCACATGATAAGTTTATGATACAGCATGTCCTCTAGGAAGATCAGATCATATAGATAAATGTATAGTGGTCATAAATGGTACTATACAATAGAAACTCAAATCTCAGTTCTATTTATGTAGCCTGAGTTGTGAAAGTATCTCAGGTTATAAGTGAGACTGCAAGATTTAGAATTAATAATCTTGCACTAACAGTCTCATGCTACCTATAATGGACACTTCTCATACTTTAAGAAAATAATTATCTACACATACAAAAAATAGCAACCGTGATAGCCCAGTGGGTAGTACACTCAGTTATCGTGCAAACGACTAGTGTTCAAATCCTGGGTCGGGCCTACACCAATTTGTCTTTTTTAAAGACATATGTGTGGTTAATTTATCATGGTTGTTAACGGTGAGGGAAAACATCGTGAGGAAACCCACATGGCTGAGTTGTACTTAGTCATGTGACAGTGTATTCGTACAAAACGGCGATAGGCCTGCCCCATATCACGTGAGTACACTGTCCATGCAAAACGTGAGTACACTGTCCATGCAAAACGTGGGTACTCTGAACACCAGGTGACAAAGTCACGTGATGTTCAGAAGTATTAGTACCTCTGCCAACCCCTTTGGGGATATTCGGCGTGAACGTTTATGTTATGTTATGTTACATACAAAAGCAACCATAAAACTGCATGGTTGGCTGATAATAGCACTAACCCATTTCTAATATGCAGTGAAAAGAAACATAAACATAACATACATAAACATAAACGTTCACGCCGTTTTATCCCCGAAGGGGTTGGCAGAGGTACCAATACTCTTGAACTCACATGGCAAGCGCCATCTAGTTTCCAGAGAAGGTACCCACGTTTTGCTTATACAGTGTACTCACGTGATAGGGGGCAGGCCTATCGCCATTTTGTACGAATACACTGTCACATGACTAAGTACAACTCAGCCATGTGGGTTTCCTCACGATGTTTTCCCTCACCGTTAGCAACCATGATAAATTAACCACACATATGACTTTAGAAAAGACAAATTGGTGTAGGCCCGTCCCAGGATTGGAACTCACGCCCTTCTGTTTTTCGGGCGGGTGTTCTTACCCACTGGACTATCATGAAAAGAAACTCAGGGTTATAGTGCTTTTTAATTTGATAGTTGGACAATGTGGCTAGAGAGACTCTCACTACAATCACCAACTTTTTCATTCTACATTCTTCCCCATTAAGCATCCAAAAGTGGCGAAAGATTGTTTTAATCCGAAGCTATGGATTGGCTAGTCTAGATTTACAGCTTCGAGTATATGTATGTATATGTGCATAAAAAACATGTACAATACATTGCAACTTGTACAGATAAATAAAATGAAATAAATAATACTTACTGTGTACTACAATATTGCGAATAAGTTCATCTATGAATCCAGGGTACTCATCTCTGCTCCGATACACACTGATTTTCTTGTTTAGGAGATCTGCAAATTCTGTGAACTCCGCTTTAGTTGTTGGATTGAATGTGTCTAGTTTGCCACCAGTGCCGTCTGTCACACCTGCAATGTAGAAAGTAACATTAAGTTTAACTAAAAAGGATACGTCCATTTTAGTTCTGCAGTCTGCACCCTACATTGACAGGTTTTCTATTATTTCCCTTTCATTTGGATAACTTTTTCAAGAATTATCTACATTAAGCTCTGCTCCTTCTCTACTGCAATGGTGGTTGAGATGCAGGTTTAAGAGGTAATGGATAGACAATTTTGCCACATGAAGGTATAATTCTAAAGTGACTTAATGTAATATCAATATAGATGATGAAGAAGTGCACGAGTTTTTCAATTTCAGTTTAGTGAAGTAAACAGTGACATTGATAGATAAACTTGGTCTCATAACATGAAATATTGAATATGAAATATTACCAAATGTTTCCATGGCTAGGCGAAGGTCAGACTCTTCTTGAAGCTTTTGCCTGCGGAGTTTTTCTGCTATCTTTTGTTCTGGTGTCATTTCTTCTAATTCGCGCTCAGCAGCTAACCTTGCAGCCTTCTCGCGTTCCGCACGCTGAAAACAACAAAATAATAACAATTAATACAAAATTAAGGATCCAGAACATTTCTGAGTCCTCGTTACTGGCCCACTTATGCATAGCTACTGCAAATACTACTACAAGGCTACTGAATTACTGAGGCATATTATAAAATGAAGTCTCTTTTGATACAAACATAAATCAAATACAGTTGAATGTATTTTCTTCATCAACAACCATGACTAAATATTTGATTGTATATTTCAGCACCATGCACCATTATTTATGAGTATTTAATATGTTATAATAATGGTGTCGAATACCACTTAATAAAACATTATACTACTGCTTTTAAGAAAATTACTGAAACCTGAAAAGTACACCCAGCATTAACTTATATTTTAATCAGTGAAGCACCTGGATTGACTCTCAACTTAGCCGAATATAGGTACATATAAAATTCACGTGTCACACAGTGTTTGTCACCGAAATCCTACGAAAAAGCTGAACCCATTTCCATGAACCCCCTTACATTTTATAGACTAGAAATATCCTAGACATGATTTATATGGCAAAACAATGTTGGTCAGGTCAGCTTGTATAGTTATAAACTACAAAATATACTCTCCTGTCAGAGGCTTCCTAACATTTACAACATAAAAAGAAGCTAATCCATAAACTTTGGTTGTTAATTATCAAAGAACATAGAATGATAAAGTATATAACATTGGTAGATCTGTATAAAAGAGAACACAGCTTTCAATTTAGTATTAGTTTGAAGCCTGAAATTAGCCTCGATGTTTCTTTTCTTTAGTCATATGCGTGGTTTAAAATAGGTTGTAAAGTGCGGGAAAACATTATATACTTGTCTCTAATCATATGAACATGGTTACATGTGTACAACAGATGACAAAATCATTATGGTATCATTTGATTATTAGTAATGTGTTACGCTCTATTAAAAGTATAAATAAACTATGCATTACGCTGAATAATCTAAATACTCATAGCTATAAATCCCAAAAATGGGTTGCCAGAGCTTTAGAAAAAGAAATAACTCCGCCACTTACATATATTAAGTAAGGAAAAGGTTGAAGAACACAGGAAGTTGATGGATCTGCAGCCACATTGCCTAACAATCATAGTATAAGATCCTACTGCAAAATCTCTACGTTCATTAAGTATTGAGTCAAACACACATTTTAACATACATTTATGAATAGGAGAATACACTGACAACACGCAGCCAGTCAAAAGTGGCTGCAAGTAATTTTAATTTAATTAATGTTAATGTTTATCTTGGATATCTCGCTTTTTTAACTGATGGCAACCCTAAGTTGCGGCCGTTTTTCACAGGCAGCCATATATTATCATATTAGGAAAAAATTGCTTTAATTTCATAAAAGAAATATATGTGTGAACCATGAACATATAAAAGACACCAAACCTGCTTACACCTGGCTGTGAGATAGTTGCGGCCAAATGTGCAACGGCACCCATGGATTTTTGAATTCTTTAGATACATTGTTATAATGAGGATGATATTATATTTCAAAAACAAGTGAACAAAATTTTTCTTTGAATAAAAATTTACATTTATTAAATTAAAATTACTTGCGGGTACTTTTGACTGGCTGCATGTTGTCAGTGTATTCTCCTATTCATAAACATAATTATGTTAAAAAGTGTGTTTGACTCAATACGTAATGGACGTAGAGATTTTGCAGCGGGATCTTATACTATCAATCAATCAATCAATCAAGGGCCTGTTACGTCTATGATAGACGGTTTAAACAGTATCTGGTTTAGGAAACTCTAGTGTTTTGACTGCACCTACGTTGGTGGCTATGTAGACCAATACGAGACCTACAAAGCCTACCACATCTAGAACAAGGGAAGTCACTTGTTGGTGGTTGGGAAGCAGCTAGATGTTTACGCCTCCTCCTATCAGAGAGCATCTGAAACCAGGCTTCGTCACATAATCTGAGTCCATTTCTATCAATCACACAATCTGAGTCCGTTACTATCACTAAGCCCCAAAACTAAGGTCACTTCTTAAGACCCCCGGGGTAGAAATGGGTTAATGGTATTCCACTATGCAGCTTTGAATATTATTATGTCATTATTCTCTATCCTGCTTACAGTCATTTGTTAAGTCTAGGTTCTTATCTGGGCATTTTTCAAAAGTTTTGACCAGGCGAAAACAGCATGTCCTCTGACTTTACACCGTAATATTTACATTTTAAGTCATTTATATCAAATATGTGATATATCAAATGAAAGGAAACTTAAACACAAGTAAATGCACAATATAAAAAATACATGAAAAGGTAACGAAATATGAGTAATTAAAAAAAATATGACGACATACCCCCCTATTTTTCGATGTCTCACGCAACTTTGCACACTTTCATGTGTCATATCTCAGAATTTATGTATGGAAAAGTCACCGAAAAACAGGTAATTTTTCTTAAAAATGGCTTTGTCATGCTTTCTAATAAACGTTTTTATAGGGTTTTCAAAGAAAAATATTGAAATAATTAAGAAAAACTGTTGTCCACGAATTCGGGTATACCGGAATTTCCATCAAGTAACGGTAGGTTTTACCGTCTTAAAAAATAAATTTTACCAAATCTAAAACGTTTTTTAGGTCTAGCAACCCACTTTTAACAGAATGAAATCATGACTTCCGGTGTTCTAGGAGTCTATGGTTTGTTAAAACCGTTTTCTAGTTGCGACCTGACCGTGGGCCAAAATTTTGCTCCCGTAAGTACGATTTTTTGTGTAAAGATACTATTGTTTACACACGAACACTTCTTATTACCGTTCGAACGAAGTATTTAGGTATCATTTAAAAGAATGGAAATGATCGAATATATTGTATTTTGATGTATTTTAAGGTTTTAATTTTTAAAAATGGACTTTCGTAACGTCATGATCATAACGTTATATACAAGCGGATTGATTTTCATTACTAACTGGAACCATAAAGCCGCGATCTCATTGCTATAGTTATTGTTTACTACGAATTTGCATTATATGAATATTTTATCTTTTTAATCTTCGTTTTTTCAACTTTTGGTAGGAGGTTTGGCAGGGTATTTCTTTATTATACATGGTGGCATTTGCACCTTTAACGATTTTTTCACCAACGGTTCTTGAGGTCAAAAGCAACAGCTTTTGTTCTACAACTTTTAAAAATTCGTGCAAATAAATTCGCTTCTTCATACAAAGTTGATCAGCTGATTAGCCGTTTCGCTGAAAAAATCGTTAAAGGTTCAAATGCCATCCTGTATAACTGTATCCTTATTGATATTGCTGTACTTTTAGTATTTCGACTGATTATTATTTTTATATAGTTTATTATAGACTGAAGAGAAACTAGTTGACTGATTATTGCTAAAATAATTTGTAATGAACCTAGATGTAAGTTTAAAATATTTTGATAATTCCCTTTAATTCCGAAATAAAAAGTTGTTTTATGTGTAAACTAGACAATACTAATCAAGTCTCGTTCGACTGCAAATTTCGGAATAATTTTGACCTAATTTTGTTTTTCTTTTGTGAAATGATGAATACCATTTTTGTTAACCTGTTTAGTTGTGATACAAATGTTACATTGTGATAACGAAATTCTCTATAGTCTAGGCACGTAATTTTACCTACATACTTTTGAAGTCCGAAACTTAGTTTTTCCAACTTTTGGTGGGACAGGGTATTTATTTATTATATAATTGTATCCTTATTGATGTTGCTGTACTTTTAGTATTTTGACTGATTATTATTTTGATATAGTTTATGATAGGCGCAATACATAGCTTTGTGAACGCAGCCTTATATTCCAATTACTAACAAGACATTTCCCTGTCGTAACTATCGTGCTGTGAGTTAATTAAGAAAATACCATTTGTTTTTGTATTTTTATAAGATTATGTCTGATATTAAAGCTTGATGATGCTTATTAATATATTTTCTAACGTTTGTTCCAAGAGCTAATTGTTATATATATTGCATGTTTCTTAAAAACGTGTTAAAATTTGGTCTATTGTCAGAAAAGTGTTGCTTACTGGAGGTAATTTTGTTTTAATTTAATGAAAATAATCATGGCACAGTCTTTATATATGTTAAATTAGTTGATAACAAAGTTAAGTAATATAACTTTAAATAAAAAAACATAAAAATATTACAGCTTTTTATTAATATCAATACATTTGCAACGTAACGAATAGGAACTTTTCAAGTGCTGTTTGATGTAGAAAAAAATATTTTCTGGTCAAATTATTTATTTAAATGCCAAACTGTTATATTTTTTGCAAAGTTTAATAAATATTCTATAATACTGTAACGAATTTAACAATGATATTGAATATTTGAAAACAGGAATTCCGGTTGCGTAGCGGGCCATTTATTTGAAAAACGCCCATCTATTAGTTATTGTCAAATAAGTAAAAGTTAAGGTTGTGATAAAAAGATCTTAAGTAATCAGATAACACTACAATTAGTGATGCAAGAATTACTCTTAAAATTTACTCAAACTAGCTAAGCTATTAAATAATTGGTTAGCAAATACATGGGCGATTCCGCTATAGACGATTTGCGACATTAATTTTTTAATTTCGTTATTAGTTATATTTTTTGTTATTAGTGGAAAGAAGAAAGTCTGAATTTGATATAAAATCTATTTTTATCTGATTTTACTCAGTATTTGCTTTTCGGGTGCATTACTAAAGTTTACCACCCAAAGAGTTGTTACAAACCGTAAAATCATGACTGCCAACACTGGCGCGAAACATCTGTCGCTGACAGTTTCAGGTATGTTTCACCGGCTAAACGTGTAGTGACCATATTTATTTATCCTAATATATCAAAAAAATTAAGTATATGTTGTTATTTATTGAGTATTATAGACTACTAGATCACATTATTAACTTGTTGCACCCGCGATACAAAAGATATAAAAGTTTATTTTTTTCACAGAAATGAGGAGCTATTATTCTGAAACTTTGCAAAAGTAAGAAGGAATAAAAACTTTATTTAAATTAATCGATTTTACGAATGTAATGATTGCTAGATTAAAATAAACCTTATCTAAAATTGGTTGCACCCGCGATCTTAATGTCAGATCGCGGGAGGAAATTATTATCACTTCACCTTTTTGTGTAATTAATTACATATTTTGTTTTTTGTTATGCCTTGATAATAATATATGTTCAATACAATTGATGATATATATTTAATAACTGTGTTTTTATTTACATTTTCTTAGTTTTAGAGAATTTTCGGTCGAATTGACAACAGGGCAACTCAAGGAGGCTGCTGCATTCTTCATTAAACAAAAATCCTGAGCTTCATGCCAAACACCATTGGCACCGTCGGTAAAGAGCTCGTGATACCAAACGGAGAAAAAAATATACTCAATATCGTTATGTGGGAATGTGTCAGAGCGATATAGATGAAGATGGAAAAGTGAGAGTACAATTTATGACGAGAATTGAGTGCAAACGTTACACATAAATTGTTAATGACATAGCAGACGGGCAATTTGATGAAATTATCGCGAAGCTGGAAGCACCAGAGAAAAAGACTGAAGGAAATAGAATGATAATACAATTTCCGGCAAATATTGATGTATTAAAAAAAATACATTAATATAAGTGATAACAAAAGTATGCTAATTAGTAATAAATATGTTTTGTTCTCTGATTTCGTTTCTATATTAGTTAAATTGATGTTTGTATTCACTTAAATTAGACTGGTTGCACCCGCGATAATTTAATGTTGCACCCGCGATTGATTAAAAAACTAATAATTCATTGTCTATTTCCTTTTTGTTTAGAGTTTTTGTTTTATTTACTTTGTTACTTAAACAGCCTACAAAATACTAAGGCATAACATATTAAATGTATCACAATTAACAGATTTATGCGTTTCCTGTCTTTGATCTGGAAAGGTTGGGCCAAATACGTTGCACCCGCGATGGCACTTTGAACCTTCCTCCTAGCTTTTTAAATACTATTTGAAAATCTTTCTCAACTAATATAAAGGGAAACTATTAAAATGTAGCTTTTTTAAGACTCATTTCATTAAAAATGTTTTTTATTTAATTAAATCGAACTAATACATTAGGCATGGGCGTTTTCGTTATTTAACGCAAACGGTTACATAACCGATATATAGTTATCATATCGATATGGAAAACCGTTTTTAGATATCAATATCAGTGGGCATAGCAAAACGACCTTGAAACAAAAACGCATGCAATCAACAAGTTATATTTTATAAGTTTAGTTAAGAGGTCCCTTCCCATTAGTTACAATAGTAAATCATGGCGATTTTCCTTCATGCTTAAACAGGCTTAGGATTAACAGAAAAGTTGTATGAATTTAGCGACATGATAGTCCAGTGGATAGAACACCCGCCCGAAAAACAGAAGGGCGTGAGTTCCAATCCTGGGACGGGCCTACACCAATTTGTCTTTTCTAAAGTCATATGTGTGGTTAATTTATCATGGTTGCTAACGGTGAGGGAAAACATCGTGAGGAAACCCACATGGCTGAGTTGTACTTAGTCATGTGACAGTGTATTCGTACAAAACGGCGATAGGCCTGCCCCCTATCACGTGAGTACACTGTCTAAGCAAAACGTGGGTACCTTCTCTGGAAACTAGATGGCGCTTGCCATGTGAGTTCAGGAGTATTGGTACCTCTGCCAACCCCTTCGGGGATAAACGGCGTGAACGTTTATGTAACGTTTATGTTGTATGAATTTATTTTTAATGCGAACATGTGTATTTATTATTAATGCATGTGTAAAGTAACGATAGTATAACAAAAATGATACATGATTAGCTCAGAATTGAAATAAACAAACTCAAGCACACAAATAAATAACCAAAATGACCCGAGTTATCAGGTAAAACGCGCGCCAAAACTAAACAACAAAATGTAATAACTAAAGATATTCGCTTCATCTCTTTCAGAACGCTAACGTTTTGTAAAGTTAGAAAGAGATGGAGCGAATATCAAACGGATGCGGTTCGATGGTTTGCGCTTCGTTTGTCATATCGTTTTCTTTTACGTATCGATGTCTGGCGGGCGGTTTAGGTTTTTGTTGATAGCATAGTTTTGAAATATCGGATATGTACTTTATACTTATCGATATGATATGATATGTAACTGATATCCGTTATTAGTTACGTTTTGATATATCGGACTCATGCCTATAATACATGCGTCTAAATGTTGCACCCGCGATAATGGAATGACCCACATCAAATGTGGCATGTATCAAGTACAAATACTACTATATAGCCTTTTTATTAAGAAAGGAGTACAATCTTTGTAAATATTTTTGAATAGATTTTCTTTGGCTAGATTGTTGTTACAAAATTGTAACTTATTTCAAACTATACTAAATATTCAATTTCAATTTATTTATTTGCATACATGTACACATTTATTACAGGTGGAAAGATGTAATATTTATACAGGGAAGTACATGCATCCTGAAAGGATGTAGCATAAACATTAAAATATTTTACTCCTTGGTGATTTTACCATTACTCAACAACTCCAATAATATTTAAGAATACAAATTAAAAATTTTGGGCAATTGTGGTTCATTGATTAAATTTGCAACCAATTCAAAAGCTCCCTTAGTTGCCCTATACAAACACTTGGATAGGGATCACTTCTCAGTTTTTTTTAGCCTCAAGTTTAGGTCCATTTATAAAAAAAAACTTTAGTACTAAAGTCTACAAGTTCAAAAACTGAAGCATATAAAGCAAAATATAATGCATGAAACTATAAAACATGGTTGGATTGTTATACTAGGACAATTAATAAAAAAACAACCTGGCCAAGCTACAATATAGGCTAGATGAGTATTACAGGCCTATAATAGGCTTTAGGAACACTAGCTTTCTAGTATGGAATGATATATTTTATGTCCCACAATTATTTTCTAGTTACTACTGAATGAACTCTTTGTATAGTTAAGGGCTAAAGCAAGAAATGATCAAGTTGTCTTACCTCTTTCTCTGCTATTTTATCCTGAATTTTTTTCTTGGGCTTAGTGGGTGGAGGAGGAGCATCTTTTTTCTCCTCATCTTTCTTTTCTTCTTCTTCATCTTCCCAACTTTCCTGAAAAGGAACGTAAAAAACATCGTCAACACGTAAGCAATTTAGAGGTTATATGACATATGTAGTAGAAATAAGTTTTGATTAGAAGGACAAATTGACCGAAATAGGTCGAGTAAATGTCATATTAGAAAGTGTATCTTACCTTGACTTCTTCCTCTTCGTCTTCGCCGTCCCATTTGTTGGAATTTGTCAACGTGGTAGGAAGTTTTGGCTCGAAGTTGTCCGCATCTGTAAATCATTCGTAATATTCTAGAACTGCCAATTTGGATGACCTTTCATTATTAGAATGATTTCACTCACCCCACGACTCATCCATGATTGATATGATAATTTATCACCAGATATTTAATTAGTTGATGATATTTCGTATTCACGAAAAATTTATCAGCAGTGAAGTCAGACGTGCAGTATGATTTTTAATCACAAGATGTCTCCAGGATCGACAGTAATTTCAACTAAAATCAAGCGCTCTTCTCAAGCAGAGTATGTCAAACGCGCGTGTTGTCTAAACAATAGCCACGAGGAGATTGAGAATATTTCATAAAACAACATGATGCATTGGAAATCGAGACAATATGATTAATTTCTGAATTTAAAGAAAAACTTGACTCCATTGCAAACTTTACGAATCACTAAAAACAATATGGCGCAGTTTTGGTTGTTTGACATTGACAGCAAAAAAATGTTTCGTTTTACTTTGCGCTTCACTTAACAGCTCTGAGACGTTATCAACCAATGTACATGCAAAATAGTTAAGACTCATTGACACCAACAAAGTTTACTATGTAAAAAGAAACAGCACATTAGTATTTTTTACCAAAAAGCGGCTAAATATACGGCATCCGATCCGTATATCGATCATAAAAATTATATTTTGTTATAGGTTTAGAATAGCACTAACCCATTTGTTCCTGTGGGTGTCATAGGAGGCGATTAAGGTATTTGGAGTATTATGGGTTATGTGGCTGGACACCCATCACCAACATCACCCATCACCATCATTCTTATTCTTTATAATCTTTTCCTACAAAATTTGTAAAAGAGGTTCACAATTTCTAACGCTGAAGCTCTTGCTACTTATATGTTTGTATATGTTTTTTAATATGAATGGGGTTGAATTGTGTGAATGTTAGCTGAGCTAGCAAAGTGATTAGTAAAAGACAATCTCGGTGTTGGTCGTAGCCATCGAAATTCGCATTCGACATATTTGCTATGATTACAACTTCACTATTCGAAAATTACGATTATATAATCGAATGTGAGGTTTGATGACCGAGTCAAAAAATGAATGATTCGTAAAAGGTGCAGTGTGAACGATGATATTGCAAAAAAAGATAGAGAAAGGAATGTTAGAATGATTTGGACACCTAGAGAGGACGGATGGATTGTAAATTGATGAAAGATATATATAGAGCCAATGTGCATGGTATATCAATATCAGACAGTAGAGAACGCGACCAAGGAGGGCACATTAAGATCAAATACAGAATGAGCTTAAAATTACGGGCTTCTGAAGAATGAAGACTAAAGGGTATGTATGAGAAGAGAGAAGAAAATTGATGAATGTAAATAACATTCGAGAGGTTTGCCAGGATCGTTCAAATTTGCGATTGATTGTCTCCGCCTACCCCAATGGTAATAAATGGCGTTTGTATATGTATGTGTATATAAATATTACAACATTTAGAAACAGCTTTTCTGATTTTGACTAGAGTTACCCCACCAAAAACATTCTGTAGAAAAAAATCACGTACATCACGGTATCGAAATGTTTCTCTAGCTAAACATAAATTCAAAATCTTAGTTGGTACACAGCAGGGTGTATCCAGGCCAGTATATATCTTTGCTGTTCCCATAGTGGTGACTCACGACAAGAACACGACGAATCTTTCTACTACATTTCTCAATTTACCTACAACTTCTACTCCTCGCTTACCTTTCCAAACTACTCTACTCAACCTACCAAGCATCTACTGGCACGCTACTCTGCCTTACTGCTCACACTCACACTGCACTCTACTACTAGACGGTGAACTCGCTCGCACACTAGTCTCTCTCTACTATTGATTGGTAACAGGCTAACAGGTACCTCCTAGCTCTTCGATATCGTCTATCGACTAGGATAGGAGGGGAGTACTGTGGCGACCGCTAGACGGCGAACTCACTCGCATACTAGCAGCGTCATAAAAAATCATACATCGTGGTATAGAAATGTTTCTCTAGCTTATCATAAATACAAATTCTAAGTTAGTACACAGCAGTTCCCACAGATTTATTTTATTAGATTTGCTTATATCACATTTTAGTGCATTTTGTGGAATGGTCGGTTAGAATAAAGTAAATAAGCAAATTTTTTATATATTCATAGTAGAAGTGGCCTTTACCATATATCTAATACAGCTGACACCAGCTGAGGGTTCTTCATCAGATACTTCAGACCTTAGATTTTTGACATCAAATGAAGCGGCCGTCTACAAGTTGAATATTTTTTGTAACGACGCGACGGTATGTCCTTATCGCTAATAATTTGATTAAGCTTGTGTTTTCTAACCAAGGTCACTAGGTACTCCAGATCTCGGATTATCCTAGTTTTTATAGTTTTTCCTTATGTGGCCATTAAATCCTAACTCTGTACCAAATATCAGTTCTCTGAGTATATGGAAAATACTAGTTCTATTTTGATGATTATGCGTTAGCATTTAACTTCGGAACTAAAAGACCTACAGACTTAAAATTTTGGATTTTAAGTATGTGATTGTAGCTTACTGGATGACGAAGTTCTGCGTTCTGAGCTTATCCAAATAGGAGCCTGAAAATACAGCGAAATGGTTCCAGTAAAGTAAGGGATAGTACGGCAGTGTTTGCTTCGCGCTCGACACAAGATTTAGAGATGGAGAGCGAAATCTCATCTCACTTAAGTTGTTACGATGAAAGAGGTCAATATGACTGTTGTAACGTCATACTGTCGCCGTAAGACGTGAAAAAGAATTTACTTTATTAACTTCGTGTGTTGTACAATCCTCTGTTTTGCGTCGTACATATATGGAACCATTCCATGCACCATGGTCTTTTAACGCCGACGAATCAAAGAAAACAAGAGGATAACCAAAGAGTATACAATATACTATGGATATCTTTTCTGTCAATCCTACTTCCTATTTATCAGTTTTATTACATTTTATTTCAAGAAGATTTGGTTCCATTATTTCTATTAAGTTGGGATTTTCCTGTGTTAGGAACTTGGTTGTTTTTATTATTCTTTTCTCGTGTATTATGTTAAGATAGTCGAAGGAGGTGTGCAAATATAGAAAAATAACTGTACTATATTATCTCTAAAGATTCCCTCAAATAGAAAACGTTGCCATGTAAGTACTCATAGCAAGATGCACTGTATGAGAAAAACATGTATGCAAAAAAAAGCTGTTCTTATTCTTATTTCAACAGCTCTGTGTTGAACCTACACATATATTTATTACGAAAGTCATAAACGATCCCAGCTGATCTTCCTTTCCCCACGACTTTTGTAAATATCAAAAGTTTTTTTTAGGGCGGCTATCGAAAATGTTGGCAATATTCGTGTGGAGAGAGTTACTGGCTCCATCATAGATCTGCGCAACGCAACTATTCAACCACCGGGTGATGGTAAAGACCCGGATGAGGATAAATATGATCCCTGGGCTCACAGACGGCCGGCTAAGCCTTTAAAGTAAGTTTAACCATGACTCACTACAACACATGTGTGCTGACAATAAAATCCACATGCTAGTTTAAGTACCTTTGCAAATGTACCCGCTGCCGCCGCGCCGCCGTCCGGCCTTATCAAGGAATAACACATAGCAAATTTTAGCTTTTAAAAATCACAGAATTAATAACTTTAATCATAACAAGTTGTGTAAATAATGCTGTTGCTATTTAAGAAACCAAAATTGAATGGCAACGAGAAAAAACGGAAACTGTTGACCACTGTCTGTAAACGTATTTATCATTACAATTTTTATGCTCATTGAGTATTTAATTGTTATGGGCTATGTTCATATTTTTATGACGGCGACGACGAAGACGACGTGATAGCTCAATGGGTAGAACACCGGATAACGTGCAAGCGACTAGTGTTCCAATCCCGGGTCGGGCCTACATCAATTTGTCTTTTCTAAAGACATGAATGGTTAATTTATCATGGTCGTTAACTGTGAGGGAAAACATCGTGAGGAAACCCACATGAGGAAACAACATTTATGTTTATGTTATATGTTACGTTTATATTTTTAATGTATAGAAATAGAAAAATCTTAAATAAGAAATTTATTATTTATTGAACTTGCTAAGTCCGGGGCCGGGCGCCGGATAATCTGTAATTTAAAATAAATTGTATATTAGCCACGTCACGCACGATTTTCTTTTTGCAGAGATTGGATAGCATACTTCAATATAATAAGAAGTGCATTTGGTCCTGGTTGCTTAGGACTTCCACTAGCTCTTAGTCAAGCTGGAATAGTGCTGGGTCCGATAACCAACGCTATAATTGCTATCATGGTTACATATTCACATCTCAATCTGGTAAATCAATATCAATACTTCTTGACCTTACAATCCTCACAGCCCATATATGTCCCCACCAATGGGCTCGTGCTTACCCTATGTGGTGTGATTTGGCCTTAGCCCACCGCACTGGCATAGTCTTACGTTGACTTCCTACATTAATAGTCTTATGCACTGACTTACCTAAAAATAAAGAAAGATAAGAAGAAGAAAATAAGTACCTCACATGACCAAAATATTACCGACCAAAGAGCCCATATAGACCCAGGCTCGGCCGCTAGAAATAATATATATTATGACGTTCATTATCGGTAACATAAAACGAGTGAGAGCAAAAATGTAACGTGAAAAGAGACATAGTGAAAAATATAAATAATCTGTCAGTTTCGCAATTCTCACATCTTATACTCGCTCTCACATGCCTCTTACTACGGATGCTTAACCGCGATGTAGCGAAGAAATATTCTTATTTATTTTTTCAGCTAAAGAACCTTACCGAAATAGCAAGGCAATTAAAAGTGAACTTGGTACCGTTTCGTTATGGTACTAGAATAGCTATGCTGCGGGGACCCCCTGTACTTACTATTATTGCAGACTATACGCCGTTAGTTAACCCTTTTTTATATTAACACTCAAGTCATCAGTAGTAGGTTGGGTCTCGACCAGGTCTCGACTCTCGATAGTTTAGAACTTCGGAATTAAGAATTACTCAGCTACTTTTGCAAATTGAGTGGGTAAAATATTCCAAAATGGAAGACCATTGGTGACAGATATCCAGCGACATCGCCCAACCAACCTTGAAAGCCCCAGGGCCGCGCCACCCTTATGTGCGAAGTGTGCGGCGCACACAGGCGCCAGGACTATAGGGGCGCCGCGCCCGCGCCATCGCCACCTAAATTATTTTTGTTACCTAAAAGATTTATTTTAATATAAGTAAGTAGGTAAAATTGGCCCAACATAGGCCTTGTAAACAACAAAACATCTATTACGCTTATTGAACAAGTCTCTCAATATTTAATGTTTATTTTTATTTGAGTTTTTGGTTTTATTTTACGCTTAGGGTTTTAGTTTACATTACTTACGAGCTCAAGGTTTAAACAGCGGCAGTTCTTTTGAGCCGTAGAGGCGCCGAATTTGTATGAGTTAGTGAGTTTGTGAACGCAACCCGATGCGATGCGTGCCATATAATGAACGAGATAGCCAAGGCAAAACAAAATAATTTTTATATTTTTTTGTATTAGTTGTTATAGCGGCAACAGAATAAATCATTTGTGAAAATTCCAGCTTTCTAGTTATACGGTTTATGAGATACAGCAAAAATATTAGTTGAGCAAAAAAATACAAAAATAACACGTTTATTGTATGGGGACCCCCCTTAATATATACTTTACTGAAACACATCATTCATGAAATTTCAGTTTTCTAGCTATCACGGTTTATGAGATACAGCCTGGAGACAGACAGACAGACTAACAGTAAAGTCTTAGTAGTAGGATCCCGTTTTACCTTTTGGTAAGGAACCCTTAAAAAGAGGCGCTTCAGAGGTTCCGGACACAGGCGCTGCCTGGGGTCGGCGCGGCCCTGGAAAGCCCCGATCTCTTATGTTACCTATAAAGATTGCGACACCCCAGAAAAAATAAAGTTGTATTATAAGCCTACGAAGCAGGTACAGTCACCATCAGATGCCTATTTAGTAACGAATGAAGTACTCAATAATATGAGAGCATACTTATTTTTCCTCCATCCGCTTCTTGCAACTTTCACCAAGTCATCGGTCCACCTTGTGTGAGGCCTATCCACGCTGCGTCGTCCGGTACATGGCCGTCACTCCAGAAGCTTTGAAAGGCTGTTTTTGCCGTTGGTTCTGCGTGCAATGTGCCCATTGCCTGACCATTGCCACTTTTTATTATGCTTCAGTTACCCTGGTTCTTCCCGCTTTCCGATTCTACTGATTTCCTAGTTGCGGATTCGATCGCACAGTGAAACATTTAAAATAGACCTCTCCATTGCCCACAGCCTTCTTATAAGGCCCATTGTAAGATACCAAGTCTCTCTACGCCGTAAGTCATCACTCATTACTGTCAATACACATTGGTCAAAGGCCCTAAGACTAAGCGTAATTTTGGACGAGAAGGTAGGGCGCAGCTTCCCAATATAATATTCACAACACCTAGTCCTGTACTCAGATTATCTAGAAAGATATAAAAAACGTTTATTTGTAACATATATTTTTACCATTAACAAGTAACAAATTAAAAAAAAACAAAAATATATACTGTATGCTTTTAAAAACTTAAATATTTACAGCATCATAATTACGGCAATGATGGGCGTAAACCAAATTTGTATTTGCACTGTCATGTTTATCTTCACAAGTGACAGCCTGCGAGACGTAAGTATGTATTATTTATTTTATACGAGTAAATGAAATAGTGTAGTGCCGGCTTGGAATGTCACTACCCCTTTCTACCCACGGGTGTCGTAAGAGGCGACTGAGGGTAAGGGGCTGTTTTAAGGGGTTATTGGGCTATGCGGTTGGAGACCCATCACCTTATTTCACCCTTATTTTACCCTCTTGTAACCTATCAACTTCCAAATTTGGCTGAGGAGTTTCTAGCTCTGAAGCTCTGGCTACTCCTTTTTGGGATTTATGGCCGTAAGTATATATGTATGTATGTATGTTAAAAATTCAGTCACTTTTTCTTGGCATTATTATTTAGGATGAGACTTCACAGTTAATGCATTCCTAGATTCAACAATTCTTAGATTTAATTCTAACACTTGCTTATTCTGGCATAACACCATGATATGTGTTTTTTTCACTTTCTTTGTATAATTTAAATATGTGTATTTTAGAATGTTAAGATCAGTTGTGCCGACGAAGGGAGCGGCAGAATAACAGCGTCTGTTCTTTATAGGGCAGGCACTTTGCTGAGTCGTGACCTTTTTCAGTTTTCTGCAACTCGTTTTAAAAAAATAAAATTTTATTTATTCAAAAATTAAATTAAATGGTGTCAAAACAACAGAGACCAAATCAAAATGGATATACTCGCCTATGCTCACGATGCAAAGGACTTTAGTAGGTTTTGGAAGCAGGTAAACAAGTCGAATCCTAAAATAAACAAGCCAATGAATGTCGATGGTGTCAGTGGTGATGAAAGGGTGGCTGAATTGTTTCGGGAGCGATTTAGAGTTGAGTCAAATGAGGCCGACTTTAGTGAAAGTGTGAATAGCATTAACTCTGGAAACTCTAGTGATAAAATTAATTTTAGTATAGATGAGGTTAAAAAGGCACTAATGAGCATGAAACGGGGTAAATCTCCGGGTCATGACAGCCTCAGTATAGAACACCTTAGATGTGCCGGTCCATTTACCTGGGGTATTAAAGCTCTTATTTGATTTGTTTATTAGTCACTCGTTTTTGCCGAACGATCTTATGCGAACTATAGTATCTCCAATTGTAAAAAATAAGACAGGTGATATCTCGGATAGTCGTAATTATCGGCCAATCTCTCTAGCGACTGTGGTAGCTAAGGTACTTGACTGTTTGTTGGATAGAAATCTTGATAAGCACTTAAAATTACATGATGCGCAGTTTGGGTTTAAGGCCGGTCTGTCTACCGAAAGTGCTATCCTCTGTCTGAAGCAAACAGTCAAGTACTACACAGACAGAAGTACTCCCGTTTTTGCGTGTTTCTTAGATCTCTCAAAAGCTTTCGATCTTGTTTGTTATGATGACAAATTATGGGGTAAATTGTTTAAGACTGAAGTCCCATTCGCCATAACAAACCTTTTTAAGTTTTGGTATAAAAATCAAATAAACACAATAAAATGGAACGAATGTTACTCTTGTGATTATAAATTAACGTGTGGTGTGAGACAAGGTGGTGTAAGCTCTCCAAAGCTTTTTAATTTGTATGTTAACGCACTGATTGAGGAGCTCTGTAGTACAGGAGTCGGCTGCTCCATCGATGGTGTTATGTTCAATAATATTAGTTATGCAGACGGTATGGTTCTTTTGAGCCCCTCAATCAATGCTTTAAGAAAGCTCTTACAAATCTGTGAGCAGTATGCTAAAGATCATTATTTAATGTACAATGAGAAGAAAAGTGAAGTTATGGTTTTCAACTCTAGAAATAAAAAGATTAACCAGTTTCCTCCAGTAATGTTGTATGGCAAACCATTAAAAACCGTTACACAATTTAGATATCTGGGTCATTATGTAAATAGTGACCTCAATGATGACCTAGACATAGATAGGGAACGCAGGGCACTGTCTGTCAGATGCAATATGTTGGCTCGCAGGTTTTCTCGATGTTCATCAGAGGTGAAAATAACCTTGTTTAGAGCTTTTTGCCAATCATTTTATACATCTGCCTTGTTGGTCAAATATACGCAAAAAGCATACAGTGCCCTGCGGGTCCAATACAACAACGCGTACAGAGTAATGATGGGGTTGCCTCGGTACTGCAGTGCATCGGGGATGTTTGCGGAGGGTCGCGTGGATGATTTCTACGCGATCATCCGCAAGCGTGTCGCGTCCATCATGCAGAGAACCTGGGACAGCTCCAACACGCTCTTGAGAGTATTGGCCGATAAGTTCGACGATCCCATGTATGGGCACTGGGTATATGTGCAGCGGCACACTAGAGCCACTTCTCTGGCTAGATTTGGCACCTTATGTAAATAGCTTATTGTTAATATTTTAAATTTTACTTTTATTTATTAAATCTAAGTCTAACCAAACTAACATAATTTAAGTATCTCGATGTTACTAACTTACTAACTTTACTATGGATTTACTTTATGATCCGAAATAAAGTTTTTATTATTATTTCGAAAGACATTTTTGTTTCTCGCCTCTCCCATGGCCGAAAATGAAAATATAAATTTTAAATGGGAGAGGCGGTACTCCCCGACAAAAGCACAGTCGGTCGGGGTCAGGGAGTCAGGTTCAAGAACCGACGGACGATCCGAGCCGTATCGAGCAGCACCGCTTTCTGCATTTGTGCTGGAACCGACACGCCACAGAAATCCAACCGCCTCAAGTTGGTCGCGAGGCTGGTTGGAATTAACCCGTTCGCGGACAAAACAATTGGGATAATTTCAGTCGAGGTCACACCCCACATGTCGGTGATCTCGTGAGCCAGATCGAGATACTTCCGACGCTTCTCGGATTCGGCTTTCACGAGACCCTCGTCATGCGGGATAGTGACATCCACTAGAAATACCCTCGACTGCGACCGATCCCATACCACGATATCAGGCTTATTCGCTAGAATAGTCCTGTCCGTGATAACGGATCGGTCCCAATAGATTTTGGCACGGTCGTTTTCTAAGATTGGCTCCGGCAGATACTTGTAATACGGCAGCCTCGGTTGCAAAAGTCCGTATTTCAGAGCGAGCTCCTGATGCAGGATTTTGGCTGCTTGGTTGTGTCTGTGCAAGTACTCAGTGTTAGCAAGAGCCGAACAACCGGAAATAACATGCCTAAGTGACTCTCCGGGACGGCCACATGCTCGACAGATGTCTGTGGTACCGTCCTTTAGGATGTATTTCCGATAGTTCCGCGTCTTGATAACCCGGTCTTGTATTGCACAGACAAAACCTTCGGTTTCCCCAAAGTGGTCCCCGAAACGCAGCCAATGCAGGGAGGCTTTACGATCCACGAAAGGTTCGTGAAGTACCTTGTAAAACCTCCCGTGCAGCTCCTTCTCTTTCCATACGGACTCCCGATCAGAGGTGCTAAGTACCTCCGGGGTTCGCCAATCCTGTGAGGCCAACGATAAGGGAGTCAGTCCTTTATCACTAGCGACCACCTCTCCCCGAATACTATCATCCGTAATCGTCAAAAAATAGTTTCTGAGGTTGCATACCTCGCGGTTGTGCATGGTTTTGGCACTCAAGAGGCCTCGACCACCACACTTCCGCGGGATATACAATCTCATAACCGACGACCTCGGATGATGCATTCGATGAGAGGTCATCATCGTGCGGACTCGTCTGTCCAGAGCGTCGAGTTCGGTCTGAGTCCATCTGAGCACGCCAAATGTGTACATCAGTACAGGCATGACCCAGGAGTTAATGGCTCGGATCTTATTAACGCCTGACAAGTAGCTATTAAGCACACTTTTCAGGCGTTCATAAAACTCCTCGCAAACACCCTGTTTCACGTCTGCCACCTTCACACCGATGGTTTGTGACATGCCCAGATACCGGTATGTTTCAGCCTCGGAGAGTGCCCTCAAATGATTGGTGCCGACATCGACACCATCAGAGTGCACGACATGCCCCTTCTCAACATGAATGACCGCACACTTATCGACCCCGAGCTCCATCCTGACGGAACCACTAAAAATCGTTAGTGATCGTCAGTAGCTCCGCCAATCTGTCAGCCGTGGGGGCGTAAAGCTTCAGGTCATCCATGTAAAGGAGATGCGGCAAGCGTGGTCCGCCTCTCCGAAACTGAAAGCCTGTCCCCGAATTCTCCAAGAGTGTACTTAGAGGATTCAGGGCCAAGCAAAACCAAACTGGACTCAGGCAATCGCCCTGGAAAATCCCTCGCCTTATATCAATTTGGTCATCCGCGTCCGTCATCCGCTGACCGTCTAAACTCAGGATCGTTCTCCAGCAAAGCCCAAATACCGTAAGTCGCCTCTTACGTACACCCACCGGAAGAAATGGGGTAGTGCTATTCTAAGCCGACACTAAACAGAAACTAAGCAAAGCAAAAACTATGACATTACAATTACAGATATACCTACTGGTAGAATGTAGAGGTAGAAAGTATTTGAGAGGATCGTCCCCACCCATAGTTTTCACAAACATAACATCTTGTTTCAGGTTCTTGATGTGCCGTCCAAGGCCTACCCGGAGCTAGGAACGTTCTTTTTTATCCTCTTAATGGACTATTTAATAGCAAAGCATAAGATTGGTGAATATGTGAGCATATCAGGTAAAGCTTTTAAAGTGATAACGTTTCATTGATCTATGAAAAATTACATGTTCCGCAAACGAAAGGGCATTTCGTTACTGCCATGCGTAAAGTCAAATAATTTTTATTTTAATAAAATGCCGCGATGATAATTGTAAACTTTTAGAAATTATCATAACTTTAATAGCTTATGACTTTATCACATAAAATAATTGTGAGTATCACACGTAAAAGCGAAATTTGCAGACAACCAACTTTTATAATGTGAAAATGAGTGGGTTCAGCTAAACATTAAGTGATAAAACTTATTTGACATCGAAATAACTACATCCGCCGCTCATTTCACCATTAACAGTAATTTTTAAAGGTTTCGTAGCTCACAAGAAGCCTCTATGGTTTCGCCATGTCCTTCTGTCTGTCTGTCCTTGGCATAGCTTGTAGACGCAGCGTCTACAAAGTTGGTATGAGTAGCTATACAAAATTACAAAATTATAAATATATACAAGAAAGTGGTGGGATAAAATTAGTTTCGTGGAAATTCACCGCAACTATAAATATAAGTGACTATATTGCCATGTAGTGCCGGCTAAGAATTGCACTACCCCTTTCTTCCCATCGCTGTCGTAAGACGCTGGTATGGGGCTTTTTAAGTGATTTTTGGGCGATGTGGTTGGAGACCCATCACCAAAAACTTTTATTAATACCATCTTTTCCCCAATCAACTACCGAAAGTAGCTGAGGAATTTCTCATTCCAAAGATCTGGCTATCCCTCATTGGCATTTATAGCCGTAAGTATATGTCTGTATATAAGTAAGTGATCCAAGCAAAGGTTGCATTTTCAGGGAGCTGTTTCTTTTTCGTCGGCTACGCGATTTGCTTTGGATACGCGTTCTACGAGAACAACGGTGAAACAGTGGAGCTGTGGACCACGTTGGACAGACACCTTTTTGCTTCGGCCTCGTTCATTTTTAACCTGAGCACGCTGGCAGTGGTGAATAACCTGTAATTTTTGGGAAAATCACAAGAAAAAGAAATATAATTGGAGGTTTTTCATGCCGAGGCCATTTTTCATGCAAAATTTATTTCGTAATTAAATATGTTAAATGCTCTTTTGCGCATTTAACATATTTTGTACCATTTAGGATTACATACATACATATGCCCACGGCTATATTTCCCTAGAAGGGGTAGCCAGAGCTAAGGAATTATAAATTCCTCAGCCACTTTTGGAAGTTGAGTGGGAAAAAGATGGTAAAAATAAAGGTTTTTGGTGATGGGTCTCCAACCGCGTCGCCCAAAAATCCAATAAAAGCCTCAATACCCTTAGTCCCCTCTTACCTACGACACCCGTGGGTAGAAAGGGGTAGCGACATTCTAAGCCGGCACTATACGGCTATTCAGGATTAATTATAGTAATACTAGCTTTTTGCCCCGCGACTTCGTCCGCGTGGACTTCATTTTTTGCATCCAGTTTACATAATACCAAAATACCGAAACACTATCTCAACTTCTGTTTTTTATATTTATAATCCCGCGGGCATTGTAAATGACATAAAGGACATTGAGGCTTTTTAAGTGATTGTTGGGCGATGCAGTTTGTGACCCATCACTAACAACCTTTATTAACTATCTTTTATCAATATATTTCCAAAATTGGATGAAGAATCTCCGAAGCTATGGCTACCCTTTTATGGAATTTATGGTTGTTAGCATATATTCATGAATGATTGATAGATGGATTTCATAAATTCAATCGCACCAAGTAATGTAAATGTAAAAAAACTCTATATTAACTTTCATTTGCTATATCAACCCGTTAGGGGTTGAGTTCCAAAAATTCCTTTTTAATTGTTCATAAGAATCATGAAACAAATATACCAAGTTTTTATGTTCAGAAATGAGAATATCTTTAGTAAGTACAGATACGGATAGTAGTTTGGCGCTGCGGCGACACGGCCCGGTGCTGCCCCCTACACTGACCGTTGGTGATAGTGGGAGAGCTTGCAGCGATTGGTCGGCAATATAGGGATGATTAGTGGTGGATCTCCTTCCAAAATAATCGCTAAATTGAAGGGATAGTGCTTGTTATTATTATATATAGTGTTATTTTAAGCTAACAAAACATTTTTTTACAAAAAGATTGAATTACCTGAGATACGAACCCGGGACGATTGATTCATAATAGTTCTAATTAAATATTCATAGTAGTTAGTTATACCGCTACGCCACGGAGACGTTACCGGGGCGGTGTCAAATTTTTATTACGCTTTATTTCATATTAGTCTTACTATTGATAAACAAATTTGTCATTTAAATTGATGAAACCCCTTCATCTTTCCAAAATGAACATTAACAAAGTGTCTGATGTGAATTCCATCGATGATAAAAATAATCGCTGCAATATTTTGAGCCATATATGAGTTAAGGTTTTTTGATGTTCCTATGAGAACTCTTGCGGATTCCTTAGTTTCAAGGAATCGTCGTCGTTTCATTTAGCTTCTAAATTTACATATTAATATTCGTTTGCAATATAAGTAGATGTAAAAAAAAAAGTATACGATAAAAAAATAGTACATTATCCCTCGGGAGTTCCTTATTTTCGGGGATCCATTACCGTACCATTAAGCTTCTAAATTTTGATTTTTATATTAGTTTACAATATTTTACGTTGTTTTAAACGATGCACATGCACAGCGCCATCTCCAATGCATTTAGTAAGCAAACAATATTTTTGATTTCCCATGGGAACATATTTTTTCCGGGATAAAAAGTACCCTATTATTTAATTTAGACTTCTAACTACACGTTTGAAAAATTTCAAAGCAATCGGTTCAGTATTTACGGCGTGAAAGCGGAACAAACAAACAAACAAACTCACTTTCCCATTTATAATATTAGTATGGATTATAATATTAGTATGGATTAGTCTTACTATTGATAAACAAATTTGTCATTTAAATTGATGAAACCCCTTCATCTTTCCAAAATGAACATTAACAAAGTGTCTGATGTGAATTCCATCGATGATAAAAATAATCGCTGCAATATTTTGAGCCATATATGAGTTAAGGTTTTTTGATGTTCCTATGAGAACTCTTGCGGATTCCTTAGTTTCAAGGAATCGTCGTCGTTTCATTTAGCTTCTAAATTTACATGTTAATATTCGTTTGCAATATAAGTAGATGTAAAAAAAAAAATATACGATAAAAAAATAGTACATTATCCCTCGGGAGTTCCTTATTTTCGGGGATCCATTACCGTACCATTAAGCTTCTAAATTTTGATTTTTATATTAGTTTACAATATTTTACGTTGTTTTAAACGATGCACATGCACAGCGCCATCTCCAATGCATTTAGTAAGCAAACAATATTTTTGATTTCCCATGGGAACATATTTTTTCCGGGATAAAAAGTACCCTATTATTTAATTTAGACTTCTAACTACACGTCTGAAAAATTTCAAAGCAATCGGTTCAGTATTTACGGCGTGAAAGCGGAACAAACAAACAAACAAACTCACTTTCCCATTTATAATATTAGTATGGATAATATAATTACAGTCTCCATGTCAGTGTAAGGGCGATATTTGCACATAATTCGCTTTTTTTATTAGCAGTGTATAGTCCAATATAAAACTTAGTTACATATAATGTTGAATTGATCCCAAAAACATAACTTTAGGTCAAAAAGTCATATTAAGTTCTAATTATCTTTATTTCTCTTTAAAGGTGTTATCTTTGGACAAAGGCTTAAAGCATCCAGAGGTACTTGTTAAAAAGTATGGCGCCATCACAGTCGGAGTATTAGTACCTTCGCTACTGAATATTATATTTTCCATCGTTAGTTATTCCTCTTTCGGGGCCATGGAAGAAAATATTTTGAGAGCTCTGCCCTATGATCAATGGTATGGTATTATTTATATACTATCTTTATAACGGTGTATGGATGACCGTATAAGAAAATTGTGTGCTTAAAAACATTGAACACGGAACATTTGGTTCATACCTGTGGATGTAAATTAGCTTACAACAATAACTTCTTACGAACATAGTTTCACTTTAAGTAATAAAAAGCCTTAATTTTGCGTAGTGGTTTACGGAATGGTTTTGCAATGAGGACCCTAGGTGGATAACAGTTTTGTAACAAAAAGCGAAAGAAAAATACTAATACATACATACATATACTCACGGCCATAAATCCCAAAAAGTGGTAGCCAGAGCTTTAAAGCTAGACACTCCTCAGTCACATTTGAAAGTTGATAGGGGACATGATGGTAGAAATAAAGTATCGTTGGTCTCAAACCGTATCGCCCAAAAACCACTTTAAAAAGCCTCATACCTAGTCGCCTCTTACGACACCCGTAGATAGAAAGGGGTAATGACATTCTAAGCCAGCACTGCAGCACGGCAATATTCTAAACATAATTACATATTAACATATAAAAGATAAATAAAGGAAAGAAAAATTTCGACACGGGCGGGGTTTTCATGAGGTTTTCATGTCAAAGCATTCAAAATATAATTATATATTTTATTCAGGCTAGCTATGCTTTCGATCTCGCTATACATGGTTGGTGTAGCAATGCTGTATCCTCTGCAGTCATTCCCAACGGTGCAGTTGATGATGGAAACCATCGCAGCAAAGGATTTGGCCGAGAACGAGTTTCAGAACAAAATTTACGAATTGGTGTTCAGATTTATCTTCATCTCTACTACTTGTGAGTTTAGGTCTTATCTTTCTATTATCAAGTTTCTATTACATGCTTACGTATACTCACGGCTATTTATCCCAAAAACGTGTAACCTGTGTTTCAGAATTATAAATTCCTTAGCCATTTTTGGACTTTGAGTGGAGGAGGGATTGTAAAATAAAGATTGTTGGCTATGGGTTTCAAACCGCATCACCAAAAAATCCAATCAAAACACATATATTGGGTTCGTGCTATAGCCGACACTACATAGCTATTGTAAAGTATAATAAATCTAACGCTGCTTTAATTAAATTTATTACACATTTAAAATTCATAATTTCGAAAATCATAATTCTCATGAACGAATCGTACAAAGCACGATACTCTTATCTTACTTCTACTAGGTTAGTGCGGTTCTAACCAGACACTTCACAACTCACACACTAGCAACTTAAATAACTGTATGATATGATATTTATTAAAACTATAATTTGTTTCTTTTACAGATTTCATAGCTCACAAAATACCTTACCAAGGTCCCTTCGTCGCCTTCTCGGGAAGTTTATGCAGTTCGATTATATGCTTCGTCTTCCCTGCTCTAGTCGATATAAGTCTACGATACCCTAAAAAAGAGTACGGCAAATATCGTTTCCATCTATGGTTAAATCTATTTTATGTATTGTTCGGATTATACACTTTTGTCTTTGGAATTCAATCAACTTTTAATGTATTAAAGGCTCGAGTAGCTCAATCTGAGTACCAAGATGAGGTATCGTTTTTTATTTAAACTACTATTGTGATTTTATGGAATATATATATATATATATATAACTTTTTTTATTTTCGTCGTTTTTGTTAGTTTATTTATTTACCCACCGGAAGTAAAATAATCATTAGCTGATCCAAATCGTTGACTTTACATCCTATTAAAATAATAAATACTTATAAAAAAGACGTACATTCATTCACTCACGGCTATAAATCCCTATGAAGGATAACTAGAGAACTTCAGAATAAAAAAACCTCAGCCACATTTGGAAGTCTCCTTCTCCAACCACATCGCCCAAAATCACTTAAAACACCCAAATTCCCTTAATTGCCTCTTACGAACACTCATGGGAAGAAATGAGTAGGGCTACTCTACACCAACAATACACAATACGTCTTATTACGTCTTTATAAAATTTTAAAATATATTTGTAAAGTTGGTATTGATTAGAACCTCTGCTGACCCTTGCCGGCGATTACGGTAATTTTATGTTTGCGACACTTAGTTTCGCAGCGATTATCTGCAACCAGGTGCACCCACTCAATAGGAATTGAGAGTGTGTGGGTGCATTCCCTGTTAAATAAGCAGCTGTTAAGGGTAGAGTTACAATGGCTTGGAAAGCTATTAATGGAAGCCACAAAGAACCTTTTGATCAACTAAAAGAGCGAACAGTCATTTCGTGTTTATGTTAAGATAATAACTGACTGTATGATAACTCGGCTATTGATTCTTCATTATAGAATGAGTCTTGTCAATGTGAGTTCGGATTCGAAGTGTCAAAAACCAGAAATACCAGCCACTGGTGGAACAATTTGGTGGCACGATGATTAACGCTCCGAAATTTCTAATACTACTGATATACAGTATTCAATGTTACTAATAATTATACAGAATTTCGTAACTGCATACGTGTGAAAATTGTTCGACGTTTATGACAGCCGAATCTACATACATACATACATACTAGTCACGGCTATCAATCCCTAGAGGGTAGCCAGAGGTTCAGAATTAAATATTCCTCAGCCACGTTTGGAAGTTAAATGGGGAAAATATAGTAAAATAAAGGTTGTTAGTGAGTGGTCCTACAGCATCGCCCAATAATCACTTAAAAAATTCAATACCCTAAGTAGCCTTTACCTCGGAAAGAAATGGGATAGTGCTATTCTAATCCGACACTACACAGCCGCATCTCTGGGATTATAAGTACACTCAGCCACATCGTATCAATTTAAGTATACCTGTCGTTCGGTGCGAAGAACTTTGAGGAAACCGTATGTCCAGTAGTAGAATATGATGATGATGATAATATCGTATCATGATCGTGCCTTAGATACTCTCTATACGCTCAAAGTGACGAGATTTTTGTATATGGTTAAAAACTAGTATTAGTTTTCCAGTTAAGTTAAACCTAGATAGGGCGATAGGCCTGCCCCCTATCACGTGAGTACACTGTCCATGCAAAACGTGGGTACTCTGAACACCAGGTGACAAAGTCACGTGATGTTCAGAAGTATTAGTACCTCTGCCAACCCCTTCGGGTATATTCGGCGTGAACGTTTATGTTTATGTTATCTATACTTCTATACTAATCTATACTAATATTATAAAGAGGAAAGGTTTGATTTTTTGTTTGTTTGTTTGTTTGAATTGAATAGGCTCCAAAACTACTGGACGGATTTGAAACATTCTGTCACTGTTTTAATGCTACACTATTCCCGAGTGACATAGGCTATATTTCATTTTCAAAAAAATTAGGGATCCTTACGTAAACTTCAAAAATGTAACCCAAGGTGTTAAAGAAATACCAAAAAAAATCCTTACATCGCGTGCGCTGCGAAAACTATTGACAATAGAATAAAATTATGTACTACAATTTTATAGAAAACATCATTATCTAAAAAAAATGCCCCGACAGCATGTCTCTAACTAGTATAGTTATCTCACAACAAGTGTCATTATATAAAATTATTTAAAAATTAAATTAAAATCCTGCTTTAGAAAAGGATCTTTATTTGTACCTATCTAATCCTTATAAAAAACGTATACATTATTTCAGACTACTTCAATACCCTTATAATACTTTTTGAATTATTCAATTCGAACATTCCATTCGAAAGTTATCTCGATTAAAAAAAGTAGATAAAACTCCGCTCGATTAGCTATGCATAGTAAGTTGTTGCAGGCGTCACGAAGGGGTACGGGAGGCTGCTTATCAAAGAGTTAAAGCAAAATTTAATTGTAGCGACTATTATCACTGGCCCAGCAACCGGTCAATTAGCTCATATACCGAGGATACCGATGATCCCAACTGATCTGCCAATTCCATTTAAACGGCTACAATTTCCGGTTAAAACATCTTTTGCTTTAACAATTAATAAGTTCCAAGGCCAAACCTTCAAATTAGTAGGGATTGACCTGCGAAAGAATTGTTTTACTCACGGTCAACTGTACGTTGGCCTGTCGCGGGTGGGAGCTCCTGAACATCAATTTATTTTGCTGCCCCAAAATACAACAAATATTGTTTACAGGGAAGCTCTAACTCTATAAATTGAATGGCTTTTGATGTAATTACTCATTATGAAAAATAAAAAAAATAAAAAAAATATATCTAAATATAAATACAAAAAAATATAACATACATACATACATATATATACTCACGGCTATAAATCCCTAGAAGGGGTAGCCAGAGCTAAGGAATTCCTCAGCCACTTTTGGAAGTCTGCTGTGTAGTGTCGGCTTAGAATAGCACTACCCCATTTCTTCCGGTGGGTGTACGTAAGAGGCGACTAACGGTATTGGGGCTTTTAAGGGATTTTGGGCCACACAACTTCCAAAAGTGGCTGAGGAATTTCTAATTCCTTAGCTCTGGCTACCCCTTCTAGGGATTTATAGCCGTGAGTATATGTATGTATGTACTTTTGGAAGTTGTGTGGGGAAAAGATGGTGAAATAAAGGTTGTTGGTGATGGGTCACCAACCGCATCGCCCAAAAATCCCTCAAAAGCCCCAAAACCGTTAGTCGCCTCTTACGTACACCCACCGGAAGACATGGGGTAGTGCTATTCTAAGCCGACACTTCACAGCAAAAAAATATAACATAGCTTAAAACTTAAAAAAAATATATTAAAATAATAATACATGTAATAAAATAAAAAACAAAATGTTAATGATAATTCATGCCCGAGCGAAGCCGGGACGGGCTGCTAGTTATGTTATGTTTATGTTAAGTTAAACAAGCAAAATTAAAACAATTAAAATATATTGTTATATACGGCCGATCAGGTACTTGTTTCACAAAAAATAGGAACTCGAGTCTACGCTATATAGTGTGATTTGGCCATAGTCCACCACGCTGGCCAAATGCGGGTTGGCAGACTGAATGATTACTACCGTGATAGTTGATAGTAGCCGCAACCGACGTGCTCTCCGAAGCATGGAGCGCACGGGAATAATAGGTTACTTACTACTATTAATATCTATATTTTTTTATTATTCGATTTAAACTTATATAAATAAGACATAAACGTTCACGCCGTTTATCCCCGAAGTGGTTAGCAGAGGTACCAATACTTATGAACAACGTAACAGCGCCACCTAGTGTCCAAAGTAGGTACCCACGTTTTGTTTAGACAGTGTACTCACCAGTTAGTGGGCAGGTTTATCGCCGTTTTGTACGAATACACTGTCACATGGCTAAGTACAACTCGGCCATGTGGGTTTCCTCACGATGTTTACCCTCACCGTTAACAACCGTGATAAATTAACCACCCATATGACTTTAGAAAAGAAAAATTGGTGTACCGGGATTTGAACTCACGCCTGTCAGTTTACAGGCGGGTGTTCTACCTATTGGGCTATCATGTCATTTAGATTTAAATTTGTGTCTTTTTTTTATAAAGTAAATATAATTTATGTATTATGCATGGTGAGTCACTAATTTAATTAAAACAACTCTGTACATAACGGGAGTGGATAGAGTAAACAAACATATATATATATATATAAAACAGGAATGTCAACTTTACAAAAAACAACATAGTCGTAACGCTAAAAATAAATATAAAACTAGTATACATACGCATACATAATACTTGCGCCATTAGTTGCCATAGCGGTAGGCAGAGACTATCGATCGTCACTTTGCGGGATCCTAGCAAACCTCTTCAGCTTCGTGTATATTCATATATATTTTTTTATATTTGTTCTTTTATTCTAATGGATATTTATTTTTTATAATCATTATAAAACATAATTATATGAGTAACTACTCAAAAACATAATGGATTACCACCACCACGTCTTCGTCGAAATAACAAAAATATGCATAAGACATAATGAAAATAATTAATTAAAGTTAATCAAGCAAGAGTCGGGAGGGAAGGAAGGCATCAGATTATTACTTAACCTTTTCAGCGCCAAAGTCTGATATATTAGACATTTAAGTTTCGTGCCCTCGCCGCCAAAGTCTGATATATCAGACAAATAAATCTTACCAATTTAACTCTATTTTTTCTTATCGTTATAGTACTTGACGACATATGCATAAAATTTTCAGACAGTTTATACTTTAGTTAATCAAAAATAATAATTTCACAATGTATTATAATGTTATTTTAATAATAAATTATAAAAACAAAACCGTGTTTATTAGTTAAATCCGACTCTTTTTTTATTTGAACCCTCAGCGCCAGTGTCTGATATATCAGACATTAGTGATGTTACATTACAATGTTACTGCCAAAGCCAGAAATCTGGTATTCTAAAAAGAAACGTCTAAAAATGTCAAAATTGTACAGGTTTTTGTTTTGGGCATAGAAAATTTTAGTGTGACGTTATTTTACCAAGTTTTACCACAGAGAAATTAATATATTTTCAAATTATGTTTTGTATCGAATCCAGTAAATTTCATGGTATGTCACAACACTATAGGGACACGATCATGCATCAGTCTCGTACGCCAACGTCTGATATATCAGACACGGAAGTGACGTCAGAGGCGATAGATATTTCTAGAACTATTTTTTTGTGCTGTACAATGAGGGTAGGAGATATCGATAAATTATGGAAGTACCCTGCAAAATCATGTTATTTACTGGATTATCATCTTTGCGTTGCTAAGTTGAGTTATTATTATTGTAAATTAATATTTATTGAAATATGACCACTGCAGAGGAGTTGATAAGGATTTTAGAAGGAACTGATGATGTTGAATTTGAAAGTGATGAAGTGTTCATACATAATCAACAGGTAAGTTATCAAAAATTATAATACAATATAGTGTTTTCAATCTCAATCTAGTGTAGTTTCTCTGCTCTGATACAATATAGTGTTTGTAATATTTTTTTTATAAGAATATTGAAATTAATACCTAGGTATAAAGCTGTATTAACTTTAGAAAAAAAAACTTACTACCTATCAAATTTATTTTAATTTTTTATTTCGTGTTACTAAAAATATAAGAACTTTGTGAGTAATTTACAACTATTGTTTTAGGGAGAAGATGACGAGTTTAATTGGTTGGTATTATCGATAACTGATCGATAGTTATCGACAATATCGACCAACACTAGTAAATCAACCGCGTTTATTGCCGTGGCGTGTGATGAACGTTTTTGACTAAAACTCTTGGCGTGGAAAGGGTTGATGTGTGTTTGTATAAAATGTGTGCAGTAAGTTTTGGTGAATAAGTGTCTGTCCTGTCACTGACACTGATTTGACTAATCCTTCCTGCATTGCTAGTACGAGCGACCTTTATCTAGATATCGTTTTGTATAAAACAGCCATCTCTTACGCACTTACTTAATATCGTATGCTGTCTCTCATTCTAACCGATATCGTGACGATAAAATAGCGCTCTTGCTAGGCCTTCTGAAAACCTAGTTGTGACCTAGCAATATAAAATATCTTTCAAAATGTTTAAACATCATTATAAGATTTCTTAATTTGTAAAATAGAGCCAAATATTTCATTTATTGGATTTTTTTAGCTTTGCCGGATATGATAACGATGTTCTAGGATTGTCTTTGAGTGATTTCCTTTAGTCCGTGTGTTATACTAATAATTACTTTACTCTTCTTATAACGTACACTTAGAGCTTAGTAAGTGATGGAATTTAAGTAGTATCAAATTGTGTGAGTATAACAGTTTTTTGGTCAATATTTTATACGAATCGTTCATAAAATTTAAGCTGTAATTAAATTGTATTAAAAAATGGGTAAAGTAACTACACACGTTAGCCATTAAAAAAAATAAAAATGTCTATGTCAAACGTGGCGGCTCAACGATGTGCAGCGTCTAGTGATTTAATTGATAACATTTATAATGAATTAATGGAAATATCATCTAAATGTTAAATAAATTCAGCTTTTCGGTCTAATATGAGTAGATATTACGATTTTGGGAACGCGATATCATGGTAAGTTTACGTTTGTTGTGTCAACCCTACAAGTTGGGGTGCGTTCACATTTCACTAAGCGTTTTGCATCGTTTCTATTCCTATGAGACAAAAGTATTACTTGAAATTTAAAATAAGTTAACATAAAGAATGCGTAACTCATTAATTAGTGACTTTTGTGTTTAATATTCCTCTTTTGGATATAGATTGTCGTGAAACTATTCTATATATGACCATGGATTGGAACCCATATTCTGCACATTGCATGTGGTTTGTATCATGATCAAATTATTATTTGTTGCGCTTTCTTAAAATATTAAATTACATTGCTTTTCCAAGATGAGGACATGTCCAGTTTCTATGGTCATCTTGTGTCTGTAAAACTTGTAAATCAAACTTATTTCACTTTGAACCGGGTTTGAATATACCTACAATATGGCTGATCAAATAGAATGTAAATGAAAGACATATGATTTTTTATAAATACGTTCTGGTTGCATGATTTTGTTTGATAAGATTGGTTCATGCTTTTCTAGCTTAGGCTAGATGTTTTTAAGTATATCTCTTCTAGATATATTTTGGATGGCCTTCAAATGGTTGTTGGTTGTATGTAAGATTTTAGTGATCCATAACTTCTGGAAAATTTTCAATAACATAGTGGTCTTATTTCTCTTACACCATAGATCCTGGCATTCTTCGCAGCTCCAGCCTGCTGTGCACTTTTTATTTCTCTCCATAGCCCTCATCACAGCTGCAGTGGAATAATTTATCTTTATGTTGAGTTAAGGACTGCCATCCATAAATAGTAATACAACCAAGGACTCCATTTGATTAATAGTTTAAAGACAGAAGACTTGTTTTAACCATTGAGGATGAATTCATAAAATTATTCAATTGCAGATGTATCTAGAGTTATTTCATGCCAATGCTTATAAAAGATACACATAAGTAAGAGAAATAAGACACCTTGGTGTAAGGTTTTGGTTTGGGAAATTTTCCAGAAAGCTGTCTAGTTGTTAACAAATATGTTTGATAGCTTTCCTGTCCTCTACATGGGACTCCTAACTTTCAGTTGACATGACTGCTCGTCAACAATGGTTAAAACAAGGTCTTCAGCGAGGGTAGTAAGCTCATCACACAATTCTCCTGCTGAAAATGGAGCTGACTCAGAACTATCGGCGCGACTCAAACAATCATCAAATCAATATCAATCAAACTCAGGTCGTTCTAGGACCAACAACAACAACAATAATAGGCAAGTGATGTTCTCTGTACATCATTTTATTTTAATCACAAACTTAAATTTAAGGTGAGATTATTCCATCTTAAAATAGTTGATTTACTTAAGTACTTATTTATATAGTACCTTAATTAACCCAGATGCAAAATAACACAGTTATTTCCCACTGTCTTGATAGTTACTTGACATGTACTGACTATATGCCAAGTGAAGAACAATTACTTAAGAACATCTGATAGGTGGAAGGTGGGTAAAAATGATTACCACTTTTCCTCCAAGTCCTAATGTAAGGTTGACAGCAAGCCATAACTAACTTTCAATCTTTGGATCATTTTTGTCATAAGATGTGTGAAATTTCAAAAACATGTGTTGTTGATATGTGAAATGCTATACAGTATACAGGGTGTAAAAGAATGTTGCTAACAAACCAAAAGGATGTGAGGGAGATAACTCTGAACAACTTTCTATGGGACCAAGTTGCTCTAATTTTATTTGTCTCCAGTCTAATCAGCTCTTATTACAAAATGTACTGAGATCCTAAAAATAAAGTTTCGCCAATGAAGTTGGTTATTTGAGCCTCTATATAGCTGGTTTGCGGTCTGATAGTGATATAAAACTGTATGAGTCTTCTCATTTACATAACATAATAGATACAGAAATGTTCACGCCGAATATCCCTGAAGGGTAGAGGTACTAATACTTCTGAACATCACGTGACTTTGTCACATGGTGTTCAGAGTACCCACGTTTTGCATGGACAGTGCAATCACGTGATAGGAGGCAGGTCTATCGCTGTTTTGTATGAATACACTGTCACATAACTAAGTACAACTCAGCCATGTGGGTTTCCTCACGATATTTTCCCTCACCCTTAACAACCATGATAAATTAACCACACATATATCTAGAAAAGACAAATTGTTGTAGGCCCGACCCGGTATTTGAACACTAGTCGCTTGCACATTAACCGATGTTCTAACCATTGAGCTATCACGTCGTCGTCATCTTCTCATTTAAAAGTGTTAAAGATATTGCAGTACTATAGTTTCTCTGCTAACACTAAAATATTGTGCAGGAACAATCAAGCACTGTCATCGGGCGGTGTTGGCTCGGCCAGTGGGCAGGGCAAGGATCCGTTGGCGCCAGCCATGTCGGCGTCCCGGCCATTCTACCAGCATGGAGTACCTAGCTCTTACAACCAGCAAGACTCGCGAGGACAAAATATGCCTGTTTCGGTATGAAATCACTTATTTTATCATGAACACTTTAGGAAGTTGTGTGGGGAAAAGATGGTGGAATAAAGGTTGTTGTAATGTATGTTATGAATATCATTAATACATTTGTACTTTCTATTCACCTATTTCTTCGCCAATTGGCAGCAATGTTGACTGGAATGAGGCATTGGGTGACAGTAGTGACAGTGAGATTAGTATGGAAGAAGTAATGAAAGCATTGAAAAGTATGAAAGTAGGGAAAGCGGCAGGGTATGATAGGATAAGTATCGAAATGCTGAGGGCTGGTAAAGGGTTGGTGGCTTCCTGGCTGTACTTCCTTTTTCAAAAGTGTTGGTTGAGTGGTAAAGTACCACGAGATTGGTGCAGGGCCGTAATTGTGCCCTTATATAAAGGAAAAGGGTCACACCAGGAAGCTAAAAACTACCGCGGAATCAGCCTACTCAGTGTTGTCGGTAAATTGTATGCAAAGGTATTGATTGAAAGAGTGATGAATGAAACAGATGACAAAATTTGGGATGTGCAAGCAGGATTTAGAAAGGGAATGGGATGTATGGATCAAATCTTCTCTTTAAGGAGCATCACTGAAAAGTTCTTAGCCAAGAATCGAAAGGTGTATTGCTCCTTCATAGATTTAGAGAAGGCGTATGATAGGGTGGTAAGGAAGTATTTGTGGGAGGTGTTATCCAAGTTCGGCTTGGGGAGCCAACTTATACGTGCACTGGTATCACTCTATGAGGATTCTAGTGCATGTGTAAGAATAAACGGGGAAAACACAGACTGGTTCGGTATCTCTAGGGGTGTCCGACAGGGATGTGTAGCTTCTCCGTGGCTCTTCAACTTGTTCATGGATGACTGTCTGATAGAGTTGCGTGACAGTGATTATGGACTGAGAATGGGTGGATTCGTCATCAAATGCCTCTTATATGCTGATGATCAAGTGTTACTTGCATCGTCGGTTGAGGAGTTGCAAGAGATGATGAATATTGCATGTGCGTCGTTTGAAAGAAAAGGAATGAGAGTGAATGTGGATAAAACCAAAACCATGGTTTTCGAGAGAGAGGAGAATATGACTGAATGCGTGATTGAGATCAATGGTAAGAAAGTGGAACAAGTGAAAGAGTTCGTATATCTGGGAAGTTTGTTTACTAGGGATGGAAAGTGTGATGAAGACATTGAAAGAAGAGTAAAAAAGGGTAATGCGGTAAATGGCGCACTGGATAGTCTCATGTCTAGTCAATCGGTGTCCGAAAAGGCCCGAATGGCTGTGCATGATGCTGTCCTCGTTCCTACGCTTATGTATGGCAGTGAATGTTGGGTGTGGCAGAAGAAGCATGAAAGCAGAGTAAATGCAGTAGAAATGAGATCCCTCAGAAAAGTTTGTAATGTAAGGTTATGTGATTGTGTGAGGAATGATGTGATTCGTGAAAGGTGTGGTGTAAAAGATGATATTGTAAGAAAGAGAGAAATAGGAATGTTGAGATGGTTTGGGCACATAGAGAGGATGGATGACAGTAAAGTGGTGAAAGAGATATATAGAGCCAATGTGGAAGGTAATGTTAGTAGAGGACGACCTCGGAGGACACATTTACATCAAATAGAAAATGTGCTCAAAAAGGCAGGTGTCCGAAGTACGAAGAATAAAAGAGCATGTATGAAAAGATTGATGGATGTGAATGAAGCTAGAGAGGTTTGCCAGGATCGTACAAAGTGGCGATCGATAGTCTCTGCCTACCCCAATGGGAACTAACGGCGTGAGAATATGTATGTATACGTATGTATGTATTTGTACTTTACTCAGCAAAGTTGTTCACGTTTTTACTTTAGAGTCACCAAGAAAGCCTTCTAATTGTTTGTTAACATTTAGTTTTTTGGAGAATGAAGTATAAATCAAAATGTTTCCATTCATAAACTGAGTTTGCTTGAATCAATTGTAATCCTTACCCGCATTTGGGAGACTGGACAAGTTCCCGATGAATGTTCCTAAGAAGGGTGATTTAACGCGATGTGATAACTGGCGCGGCATTACACTACTACTTCTGCCGCAAAAGTTCTAGCGAAGATTCTGCTCAACCGCATCGCACCAGCAGTAGCTGAGACGCTGAGGGAACAAGCCGGTTTCCGCTCCGGACGCTCCTGCACAGACCACACTAACACCTTGCGCATACTGATCGAGCAGTGTGTCGAATGGCAGTCGGAACTACTGCTGGCATTCGTCGATTTCGAAAAAGCCTTCGACACTGTGAACTGGCGCGCTTTGTGGTCCAGCCTTAGTCGCAGGGGCATCCCGCAGTGTATTATTGATATAATCCGCGCCCTGTACGAAGGTAGCACATGCCGGGTGATTCATGAAAAGGAGCTGGGAACATCAATATGCATTTCTGCGGGCGTCAAGCAAGGATGCCTCTAATCGCCGCTTCTCTTCATTATTCTGTTGGACGACGTCATAAGAGCGGTCACCCAAACACCTCGAGGTGTAAAGTGGGGCGCTTCTGTCTCAGAAGACTTGGACTACGCGGACGACATTGTGTTAATCTCGCCAACTCAAGCCCATTTAGAAGCTAAACTTGAGAGCCTTAGAAAGCAAGCAGAAGTCATGGGCTTGCGAATTAATAAACGCAAAACAGTCGACATGCGGATAAATCCTTCAACGACAGAACCATTGAAGCTTCAAGATACCCCCCTAGAATCCGCTCGTTAGTTTGTTTACCTCGGTAGTGTTATTACGTGTCAAGAAGGTTCAGACGCGGATGTTGAAAGCAGGATACGGAAGGCAAACGCCTTTGCCCAACTGAGACCTGTCTGGGAGTCAAATGTCCTTTCCCGTCGAGTAAAGATCTCCCTCTTCGAATCTGTGGTGAAATCCGTTCTGCTCTTTGGCTGTGAAACGTGGAGAGTGACAAAGGGGCTGACGAATAAGCTCCAAGTCTTTGTCAACAAGTCCCTAAGGTCAATCCTCCGCATTTACTGGCCAATGACAATCCGGAACGTGGACCTGTGGAACCAATGCCAGCAGACTCCAGTTGTGACTGACATCGCACTGAGAAAATGGAGGTGGATGGGGCACACATTTCGAAGAGGGACTACAAACGCCAGAATCGCTTTCGAGTGGAAACCACCGGACGGCAAGCAAGCCCGCGGCCGTCCCGTACACACTTGGCGCCGCAGCGTGGAGAGCGAGCTGCGAGCGGCGGGACTGAGCTGGAGTGCGGCCAGGGAAGTCGCAGCAGACAGGAAGGCGGCGGGAGCTTGTGCAGGCCCTGTGCACCAGTGGGGTGCCGTAGGACGACAACAATTGTAATCCTGTATCTGAAGCCCTAGCTCTATCCAGCTTATTAAAGATTTTCAATAATTTATTTCCTTATTCTACTGATTTTGAAACCATACACCTCATGGGTTTCAGGATAATATTTACATAAGATATTTTTTTTTAGTTGGGATGAGAAAATCTCTTTTATTTGTAATGTCTACATTAATTAATAGTTAACATTATTTGACCATGAACAACTAACGCCCAATTTCTGAATTGAGTATTCAAGCTAAGAACGACTTAAGTATAGTTTTGTCTCATTCAGTTGTTAAGATTTCAATGCGACAGAACGATACTTAAGTTGTTCTCAGTTGGAATACTCAATTCAGAAATCGGTAGTAAGTCAGTTAGCTAATTAACCAATTTACCTAGGCTCAGCAATTATAAAACGAATCATTTTATAATAATACACACATTTCCAGTCACCTTTTGCTTCGTATTGATGTTGTAAATCTCTCACGTCATTTGTTCTCTAATTTCGCATGTTCAGAAGTGTCAATATCAAGAATTTCTACCATTTTATGTTATGCTGATGACCTTTTTGGTAACGTTTCCAATTAATGTTATAAAGAAATGTATATATTTTTATGTATTGTATGTATTGTAAGCGGTTGTCGTAAGAAGTCGTTTGGTTAGAAATCTATCACCATCCTTTATTTTAGATCATTTTTCCCCACTCAACATCAATTTTGTCAGTGTTCTACTAACTTATTTTTTTCTTATTTTAATTCCAAAAAAACACTTACTAAGCTTAACGTAATTACTTATTTACATCCTTGACCGCCTTTGATGATATATAGCCATTTCTATTGGACATTTCTAATATTCATTCATCTTAGTTGTTATCATTAGTGAGGAAAAAAATATCTTTATCTTTACCCTTCGCACATATACGCTGTGAACGTTTAAGTTTGTGTTGAATTATAACATATTATCCTTTCCCAGCAGAGTCCCGTGTACCCAAACAGCATGTACCACGGCTACAACAGCAGTGCGGCCAGTCTCGCAGCCATGCCTGCGCCATCACCCTCGGCACCAATCACCACTCCTTTGCCTGTGCATCCCGATGTCAAGTTTAAAAAGTAAGTGGGGTTTTCATACATACATACATATACTCAGTTATAATATACATGCATTCATGCCATTAGCTCCTATAAGGGTAGGCAGAGACTATAGATATTTACCTTCTCAGATTCTATCATTTTTGACCACATTATCTTATACTGTCTTCTATGTTACTAACTTATAATATATATATATATAGCTACATATTTTTCTTTCAAGCAAATATTGTGTCTTTTGGAGACACAAAGAAAAAATTTGGAGGTTGTTTTAAATCCTATATAACTTCGAAAAGTATTATATGTTTATCACACCCAGGCTTTTTTTATTCATCAAAACCTAATATGATTTAGAATATGAAAATAAAAATAGTACTTAAAATTGCAATAATCTACAAGCATGCACTTTCTCACCCTAATATTATTGTGATTAGTTACACTTTACTCCGCTAACATAGGTTTGGATCCTCAGTAAGAATATTATATTAATACTTTTATTAGATTACCATTCTACGATGTTCTGGCTGAGTTGATGAAACCATCCACAATGATGCCAATGCAGCCAGGTCGGATGCAAGAAGGGACATACATATTTCATCTCACTCCACAACAGGCCACAGAAATAGCCTGCGGGAAAGATGTTGTTGGGGCTGGAAATAAGCTGGATTATGTTGTTCAGGTGAGAAATTATGTTTCTAAGTTAAGCACCGATTTCTGGTTTTTTGACAAGTTATGTATATTTGTTTGGCACTCAAATTAAAATTTTAAATATCTAGTGTAGTGTATTTAATGTTACAATATTTCTTTCTTTGCAGGCACAACTGAGGTTTTGCCTCTTGGAGACATCATGCGAACAAGAGGATCACTTCCCACCTAATGTGAATGTGAAAGTTAACAATAAAATTTGTCCCTTACCGGTAAGTTATATTAGTTATAAAACCAGTTATAAATAAAATTAGTATATGCAGCGGTATGCCTCTTCTGGTTTAATTATACTATGGTTATTTGATTGTACAAAGAGTAAAACAATTAGATACTTCGGAGAGCCATCTGCCCTGGCTGCTATCAATGGTTGTAGTCGGTAATGTCTTAATCATCGATTATAATTTTAATACTCTTTAACTATAAGCTTCATCATATAAAATGAAAAAAAAAGTATAGTTTTTCCGTCTAACTATTATTGAAATTAACACAAATGTTTCGCCAACAGAATCCAATTCCAACAAACAAACCAACGCCAGAACCAAAAAGGCCACCTAGGCCAGTTAACATCTCATCCCTGGTGAAACTATCTCCCACTGTAGCCAACACAATCCAAGTCAGTTGGGCAGCCGATTTCACGAGGACATTTGTACTTAGTGTTTTTATGGTCCGGAAGTTGTCTTCAGCAGAATTGCTTCAAAGACTTAAGAATAAAGGAACTAAGAATGCTGATTATACGAGATCGTTAAGTGAGTTTACTTGTTTGTTTCTAATTATTATAGTTTAAAAGAATCACTAATTCTTGAGGTGACCTAGTAACAAAAACAGTGTGAGAGCTTTAAGTAGCTTACCATAAGAGGGGATTGAGGATTTAAGAGGTTGGTAAGAAAAGAAATAAAGGAAAGTTGAATAATGGGAAGGTATATTATAGATGTAAGTTAAAATGATCAATTATGAAATTGGTCTTGAGAAACAAAGCTTAATCGAAATATTGCCATTCTTTGGCAATAGTTTTATTTTTTTAACCAATTTTTGATTTCATTGCAGTAAAAGAAAAGCTAGCAGAAGACGAAGACAGTGAAATAGCGACAACATCCCTCAGAGTTTCCCTCATGTGTCCACTTGGCAAGATGAGGATGTTGTGTCCATGTAGGCCGGCCGGCTGCCCACATCTTCAGTGTTTTGATGCATCGCTCTTCCTACAAATGAATGAGAGGAAACCCACTTGGCTTTGTCCTGTCTGCGATAGGCCAGCTCCTTATGATTCTCTTGTAGTTGATGGGTTCGTATTTTACTTCTTATTTTGTCATTTAATATTTAAGAAGTTTTGGTGAGGAACTGTAATGTTTTTTTTTTATGGAAAGGAACAAAAAAGAGTGCAATCATATAAAAAAAAAAGTTTTAAAAATGTATACCCACTACTAATGTTAGTCACTAATGTCTTTTTCATTGATAAACAATTTGCTTTTAGTCAATATAGCTGTGACTTAAGAGGATTGTGAGAATATATAATTCACTTATAATATAATTTATGGTCGTTAATCCCTCCACCCCATTAAATCATTGCAAATGAGAGAGAGTGAGAAATTTCTACCTTACCCAACATATTTCTGATATTTGAACGTAAAAAATATAAGCAATTAATTTTGTTTAGGTCAATTACGTAACGCATGCAACTTCATTTAGTGCTTTTGCAAGCTCTTGTAACATTCAGCGTGGTTTGAGTGTCATGCGGACCATCGGTACCGATCCGCTCCGTATAGACCAATCTGTATGAAGCTGAAGGAGCGTTTTAGAATAATGACAGCTCCGCAGCCGACCCCTTGACGCGTCCGTACCGCGGAGCTGTCCGCCTCTAACTGCAATGAGCGTTTTAGTATCCTGCGGAGCGTACGTGTCGGCGCTGTACAATCATAGCGAGTCGTGCGTGATTATCGAAATTTTGACACAAGCCGAGTGAACTGCAGCAAGACAGTTTATTTCTTCTCTTTGACAGTGGTTCCTCGAAACTTCTAGTCGAAATACGAAAGTAGTTGAAGAACTTTGTTTCGTCATCCCTCAAATTGATGTAATAATGTGACGAATTCTCCCGCGATGGCTCTATGCTTTATTGAACATGTGGTCATTTTATCCGCTTCAATTTTATTTTAATTGAGTAATATAGGGCAATAACTAATAACAGCTTCCCTTTGGATGCATTACGCGCGTCTGTATACCCTGGCGGTACTAAAACGGTATACGAGGACGATCAGTGCGTATCACGTACGCACGGTGCAAACGCTGACGGTCCTCATGACACTTAAACCAGTCTTATGCGTTAATGAGTCACTGTGTTTGATGCTACAATCTTTTAATTCTTTGTAGTGTTTCACTATAATGTAAGCTATACGTTCCAGGTACTTCCAAGAAGTCCTCACAAGCAGCCGCCTGTCCAACGGCTGCAACGAGGTGCAGCTGCACGTGGACGGGTCGTGGTCCGTGCACACGTCCCCGCCGCGCCCCGCGCCGCCGCCGCCCGCCAGCGTGTCGCTACTAGCCGACGATCTCGGTAACTACTTAGTATATATAAAAGTTCCAACTTAATACATTTGGACCTCGGAACTCGAGAGGGACGACCTCGTAGCGTGCTCTCGGATCCCGACGACCCGCGAGCTTAAGGCCTCAGAGGCCACCAGCGCTCACGGACAGAGAACATACCACTCCAGACACCGACCTCGCCGGCGAGGTCGAAGAACCCTAAATTAGAACCTCCCTTACCGTGACACTGGCATAGGCCTCTCGAAGGACGCGAGAGTTGGCACTGTATGACATAAACCTCTCACTTGGTCACCTTGATAGGGGTCCTTTCTCCCTCTGTCCGATGTAGCTTAGGTACACTCCTTTGCCCCGCCACGGCGGCCCTCAGCTGCCCGGCACACATAAAGTCATGGTGAAGCTGCACAGGCCACAGGGCCAGCAGCAACCAATCCATTTGAAAAAAATAATAAAAAAATACATTTGGACCGCGGTGCCCAGGCATACCACCGCCTGGCGGAAGATCTTCCCTTTTCCTCTGCATATGTACATACATAATACTATAATAATAATAACTCACTGCCATAAATCTCAAAAAGAAATAGCCAGGGAGAGCTAGAAACTCCTGAGCCACATTTGGAAGTTGATAGGGTAGAAGATGGTAGATATACAGTAATGCTGGTGGTGGTCTCCATCTCATAGATAACGTCCTGTAGATTCTGCTTACAGGGCAGTCGATATCCGCAACATGTCCTACTAATTGAGTCGACGTATAAAATTTCACCTACGCACTGATTCAGTTGCGACCAGAACTAAGAACTGAGTGTTCATGCTCCAAAAATATTTAAACATACTGTTTTATTCATTAATATTGCTTTGAAATGCCTACATGTTTAACAAAGTGGTGTGGGAAATCAACCAGAAAATACAACTACCAAAAAGATGGTATTACAACCCATCACTAAGCATAAAATCATAATTAAATTGCAATGCAAGAGATCAATTTAAAATGGTCAACACCATAGTTCCGTCACATTCACTCTTTACGTTGATTGTGATAACGTCTTTCTCTAGCAAAGATACTTTGAGAATGGAACGGGAAATAAGAAAGCCAATCTTTTTGTAAACCTAACATTAAAATTAAAAGGACGCAGACGAAGTCGCGGGTACCAGCTAGTAGCTAAATATTTAAAATCTTGCTCTGATAGAATTTCGTTAATATTCGATTTTTCCTAAATTACCCGAGATGAAAACCAAATGGATTGAAGCTACACATCGTTTCAACGACACCGGTATTGTTTACCGGCCCATATATATGTATTTCCATTACTTATTCTTTTCAATTAAAATATTAATGTTAAAATCTATTATTTTTTCCCTACGAACTAATTTATCAATATCATTTCTCAAATGTGTCTCATCACGTCACTATGGAAGAGTTCAAGTATAGAGTGACCTTGAAGGAGCCCATCACAGGCATTGTGCGTTGTACCCCGCTGTCCATGCTTTCCTCCAAGTTTTGTGAGTTTGGATTCATACAAATATTTTTTGCATGTGGTGTCTATTAGGGTGGTCTGTGTCTCCAACTGCATCGGCCAAAAACCACTTAAAAAATCCCCAACCATAGTAGATAAATTACTAATAAATAAAGGAAAGAAAAATTTAGACACAGGCGGGAATCGAACCCGCGACCTCGGGTATACGCCCCCGTCGCTTTTATTAGTAATTATCCCCACATGAGGTTTTCATGAACAAAAAGATTTAAATCATAGTAAATAAAAACGGGGTAGTGCTATTCTAAGCAGACACTACACAGCAAATATCAGATAGTGTCGCTCTTTTATCGCACTGCCTAGCCGAGTGCCTCAGAACATCACAGAATGCCGCCTCATATACAAAGAAGTGTGTTTGATTACTGCTTATTAACATAACTTTACTGTAGTCATACATAGTTGTTGTAAAATACATTGGAATCTCGTGTTTCTGCCAAAAGTGACAGCAAAATATCTTATGTTCTTCTGATGAGTCAATAAATGTTTTCTTTTTTCTAATTCTTATACATTTCCACAGAAGTGATTCCTGTAGACGGCGGCGGTGCCAAACGGGCTGCTGTGGGAGAGGAAAGAGTTCCAAAACCCACAGAGACTGTGGTCGACCTTACCTCTGATTCAGAGGACGAACAACCTCTGAAGAGGAAACAGCCAAAAGCACCTCCCGCTGAACCCATTATCAAGACTGATGAATCGTATTCTTCCACAGGTAATCTTAAATTTTATTTAATTTGATTCAAATTTATGCTTTTTGTATAGTGATTCATAATTCATAGCCTCCTTAGTATTATAATCAGTGTAAACTAGTGATAACAGATAGTCATGGTGTGTGTACTGTGAACAAAACTCAAGTGATTTTACTGGCTATTTTATAGGTAAAATAAATTTAAGTTTTTTAAGTTTCGAAAAATAGTTGTATGACACATGTAACCAAATAAGTCATTAAATCTGTACCTTGATCAATTTATTTATGGCTGGTTGCTCATTAATGATTGCTCACTGAATATTTTTTTCTTTATTTGTTGTGTTATTTTCTTCTTAACTTCCAGTAGCACAGTTATAACGGATAGTATAAGGCATACATGAAACTGATTATGTCGAACATAGTAAGTAAAGGGCGGTACCATAAAATCAGCATCCCATGTTGGGAACCTAGCTGAGGTACTTTTAGTTGCCGCCTGTATTTTATTTGTATTATTTTTAGAAGTTGTTTTGTGTTTGGTGACACATAAATACACACTCACACCTTTAATGGTTTGCACAATGTAATTTATATTAATGTAAAATTAACTACTGTTGTGTTAACTACTATAAAGTAATATGTTTGTGGTTGTAGAGGCGGTATCGAGCAGCGGCTACCGCAGTCCGGGCGGCGCCGTCATCTCGCTGGACAGCCCCTCACCGCCCGCACCCGCCTCACCACCACCTAATAACGGTAACTATGTTACTATTATATCATCATCATGTCCACGGCACTATCTCACAACAACAACGGTAACTATCATAATATATGTAGTAACAGCCATGTAGTGCCGGCTTAGAATGTCACTACCCCTTTCTACCCACGGGTGTTGTAAGAGGCGACTAAGGGTATGGGGCTTTTTAAGTGGTTTTTCGGCAATGCGGTTAAAGAACCATCACCAACGATACTTCATTTTTACCATCTTGTTCCCTATTAACTTCCAAATGTAGCTGAGGAGTTCTTAACTTTAAAGCTCTGACCAGCCCTTTTTTGTATTTATTGCCGTGAGTATATGTATGTTTTTATTAGTAACACTAATACTATGAGCTAACACTAGTCATGTACTGACACTGTCACTAGTTAGTACTTATGATAGTTCATGCACTACTTACTTTTGCAAACACTACTACCACCAGTACTGCTTTGTAATATTACTACCGTGAACTACCACTACTATTAAACGCGCTATTTTATTTGCCACTAGTACTGTCGCAGCTTAGCTAGATAGTGGTATTTTTCAAATGTCTAGATTAGGTAACTATGCTAATTTAGTCAAAGATGTACAACTTTCAAAAAAATAACAAATATTAAGTTACAAGTCCTTTATTTATATAGAAAATACTCATCAATATGTTCCTATATCCAGGTACAGACAGCACCTCAGAACGAGAAGAGAACGAGCCATCATCGGGGCACTGGCAGCCTTATGCCGATAACGAGCAACCGCTTGATTCCTATCGGAGGTAATTGCAGATGTAACATAATAGCTTTGTAAGTAATGTTCATAACACCTGTTTTCATGATATAAGGAATAACATACAAACTCAATCCATTATTTCTTCCGGTGGGTGTACGTAAAAGGCGACTAACGGTATTGGGGCTTAGAACGGGATTTTTGGGCGATGCGGTGGGAGACCCATCACCAACAACCTTTATTTTACCATCATTTCCCCACTAAACTCTCCAAAAGTGGCTGAGAAAATTTTAATTCCTTACCTCTGGCTACCCCTTTTAGGGATTTATAGTCGTGAGTATAGTATGTATGTCAATCCATTAGTTTCCATTGGACTCCGCAGTGACTATTGATAGATTATTTGTATGATTCTAGCAAACCTTTTGAGGTTCATTTATATTCAATTATTCGTCATCTTTTTTTATATGTACCTTTTTGATGAAATAATCCAACTAATTAACATACATACCAAAGTGTTTAATTTCTGTCTTACTTTTATAGTTATTTGAGACAGTCCTTTGATTTACGGCACAGTCAGTTCTGTCGTTCAAAGATAACATACAAATTAGAAATAGATGCTAGATCATCCTTTTCCTTTAAGCTTCAGAGTCATACTACTTCTTGTAACAATTGTGTAAGATGAAAATATGTAAAAATCTTAGTTAACCAATCGCTATACCTACAAATAAGTAACAAAAAACCGGTAGAACTAATAAGAAACCTTTCTACAGATACTGACAAGAGGAGAAGAGTGGTCAAGAGCCAATGGCAAGCCACTCTTCAGACGAGGAACAAACGAACTACCCGGAGGTGCCGGTCTTACCACAGTGAATGCCTTTAGTTAATGCTATCTGGTTTCTATAAACCTTAAAAATGAGTTATTTATAATAAAAAAAAATCTCAAAAATATCGTAAATTATGGTCAACTCATCAAAAAAAATATAAAATCCCAAATCAATACAATATGAGAGCTGGAGCATAAAAATCATATTTGTTAAGGCATTCCTGTATAGTGAAATAAATAAAAACTGAGTGACTGAAGTGTATTTGTGTGAACTGTAAAATTATTATGTATGTTTATGTACGATTAAATAAAAAATTGTAAGTTATGCAGTTTGTCGTAATGCTGCAGTTGTCTTAGCAATTTAATATGATCAGATCAAAGCACTGATTAAGGTAATTAATGTAAGTCTACTGAAAGTTTTCCAGTTTAGGCATTTCATATAAATACTAAAATAGCTATATCTCAAACACTTAAAGAACAAGAACATATTGAATTCATTCTTTCTTAAAAGATGTGTAACTAACACTAAATACAACGAATCTTTACTTAGTGTGAAAGCTGAAAGTGCTATTTTAATATTTATATAGTGCCTATTTATTCACTGTAATTATAATGTATTTTTTATATTTTTTTATTTATTCGCAATAACCAAAATACTGTTGACACTTGTAATAATAGCCTGTGTTGGTGTGATTGGTGAGAATAACTGACAGTAGTTTTCGTTTGTGTGTTATTTATCTTTGAAATGCTCAAATGTGTATGTAATTCTGTCAGTTTCATTTGATTTACGTATTTCATTTTCTATATTCAACGTTTTTAATGCCAGGATCCACATCCAATTTTAGGACCAAATGTACCTGACTTGAGAATGTTTCTGTTTTTCTCCTTATTCAATTAATATTGTTCATGAAGTTAGTTACTCTTTATGAAAAAACAACTTTGCCAACTATAGATTGTGAACAACAATATATGTTTTAGTTTATAAATTCAAAATGTGACATTAAGTCCCTTGATGCAAATCTTAACCATATATGATACATTGGAAATTATTAATGTGGATCAAAACATAATAAGGATGAGTGCCGGGTGGGAGACATTTCAGGTGTACTTCCTCCTAGTCAGCCGGTTCGTGTGGAACCGAAGTCTCGGCGTGTGAATCAGCCACGTTTGACCGAACGGAGAGACAACCGAGTTTATATGGCCATTGGGCAAAATGGGCCCCCTGTTGTTTGTCGGTATTGCAAGGAGCCTAGACATGCAATGACAGCCTGCAAGCGTTTTTTATAGATGCGAGTCCAGGGTCGCCGATCTATTGCTGCTGACCGAAGGTGGTGTTATGTTTGTCTTGGTGACCATCTTCAGCGTGAGTGTCAGCAGAGCAGACCTTGTAGGATTTGTCGGGGAGCTCATCATCCGGGTCTATGTGGTTCTCAGGAACCGCCTAGATATTACACGGCCGCAGATAGATTCTCCCCCCCTTAATGGAGCAGCCCCGGTTAAAAATAAATTTTTGACAACTGTCATCCCCATAAAAAATCTGCCAAATATATTTTTTCTTAGAGATAATATTACGTTAACTTAACGGTTTTGAAAGCCTTGCAACAGTAACTTATTATTTTTGCAATATCTTACGCATTTTCCCAGCATAATGATGATATTATTAATTTGACGTCAGTGGTTGAGGTTAGTTGTAATTTGTAATGCTTCTAGGTCCGGTGATACTGGTTCGATCCCTGCTGAGCGCAATCATTTGTATGATGAATAAATATGATTCTATCAAATAAACCTTTCATTCGCTCGTTTATGAATGAAAACTATATTTGAGCAAAACAGCAATAATAGTAAAGTATGGTCACCCTTTTATTTATAATTAATGAAAAAACTTACTGATTCTGTTTTAAGACAGCTTAGCATTTCAATGTTCTACTTAAAAAGATATATTTGACATACAAGCAATGCAAGTATAGACAAGATAATAATATATGAGATTAGATACGAGGGAACTTACTTAGTTTTATCAGGACGCCTAGCATGAGCGCTATTTTATCTTCACGATTTCGGTTAGAATGAGATGACAGTATACGATACTATGTAAGTGCGAAAGAGATGTCTGTTTTATACCACACCAAATCTAGTTAAAAGGTCGCTCTTACTAGCTATGCAGGAGTGGTAATTAGGAATCCCCCAACATTATGTTATATCTTGAAATATGCTGCGCTTTTTATCATAATTGACAGTGTAAACTAAATCACTTATTACTGTTGACTTTGCGAACACTAGCAAATGTAGAACGTATTTATTGTATGAGGTAAAATGTTTCATGATTCGTGACAGATTTCTATAATTACAGGCTGATAAAAAAGAAATACACTCTGGCATGTATAAAACAAAATGTTTAAATTAATTTAAATTATGCGTTACAAAATATCTCCAAAGGTAATTAAATAATAAGTAAGTCATTAGTTTACATGATGCGATTATTAATTGGATGGTTGCTTATTATTGCTGTACATAAAATCCCTTTTGTTTGACACCACATGCGATGAAATCTAAGCAATAAATAATCTGGTTTAATCTGGTAGAAGAACATTATGGTAAAGATAGAGTTACAGAAAACTTGTATATTAATGTTCAGTTGTGGTTGAAACTGTTAGGTGAATGTAAATAAGTAATGAATTGCCTAATTTTCCACTTAATTTTAAGCCGTTATCTAAAGAAAACTTTCACTTACATTGTAATATAGTCAGTGGTAGAATAAACTCGCTGACAAAACACATTAGAGTATGATTTAAGTTATGTTATATTGTAAATAAATTAGTAAGCAATTTAACTGAGTTTTTCTACCTTTCATTTCATGCAACATTATGATGTAATTTTGGGATTTGGAATGTTTGATAAATCTCGTATTTATATTGATGACTGAAACAGACAATTTCATGTTGTTCCCACATACATACATATACTCACGGCTATAAATCCCTTAAAGGGGTAGCCAGAGCTAAAAAAATCAGAAATTCCTCAGCCACTTTTGGAAGTTGCGTGGGGAAAAGATGTTGGAATAAAAGGTTGTTGGTGATGGGTCTCCAACCGCATCGCCCAAAAATCCCTTAAAAGCCCCAATGCCAATACCGTTAGTCGCCTCTTACGTACACCCACCGGAAGAAATGGGGTAGTGTTATTCTTTGCCGACACTACACAGCAACATATATATACATATACTCACGCCGTTAGTTCCCATTGGCGTAGGCAGATACTATCGATGGCTACTTTGTACGATCCTGGCAAACCTCTGGCTTCGTTCACATCCATCAATCTTTTCATAACTGCTCTTTTATTCTTCATACTTCGGATACCTGCCTTCAGGAGCACATTCTCTATTTGGTCCAAATGAGTCCTCCGAGGTCGTCCTCTACTAAAAGTACCTTCCACATTAGTTTTAATTTAATAGATCTCTTTCACCAAGTTTCTATCGTCCATTCTCTCTGTGCTATATCAATTTTACAATATCTCTCACACCGCACTTTTCAATTGCGAAAATGGAAAACTTCCAACACAATTTAGGAATTTAATTCATAAAACTAAAGCACGCTCGCTCATTTCATACCTACTACTCGAATGTCCTGAATAATGTTATCAGACAGCAGGGATCGGAAGATCGGCTTAATTACAAAACCATTAAAAAAGAAAACCCAGTGCGAACGCCAACCAAATAACCCTCTTAGCTTGCGTCCCCTTTCGATACCCTAATGCTAAAGAAATTAAATGAACAGCAACTTTAGCGAAGACCTATCTCCTTATTCCTTCCAAAATATGTTTTTATACAGTTCTAAGAGGGAAATATAATAGCAAAACTTGTTTGAAAATGGGTGGCGGGACATTGCTTGCATAATTGACGACCGACTGTTGCTGGGGCTTGAGTGGCGGCCACGTATCGGACGACGCATTGTGAGGATACTACAATTAACTAGTTTGAATTATATTGTAATATTGTTTAACGCATTTTAAGTAAAAGCGAAATACATAATTCTAACCAATCGCAGCAAAGCCCATATTCGACCGACTTCAACATAGAAGGTACTAAATTCGATTATATACCCAAGGCTATAAATCCCATTGTACAGGGTCTTGTGTCCTGTGCAAGAACTTGATAAGATCGATCTTTCTTGATATTACATCTTGTTCATAAAACGACAAGTGTCTGGTACAATGTCTTGTATGGAACATACATACATATAATCACGGCAATAAATCCCTAGAAGGGGTAGCCAGAGCTAAGGAATTAGAAATTCCTCAGCCACTTTTGGAAAGTTGATTGGGGAAAAGATGGTAAAGTAGAGGTTGTTGGTGATGGGTCTCCAACCGCATCGCCCAAAAATCCCTTAAAAGCCCCAATACCGTTAGTAGCCTCTTACGTACACCCATCGGTAGAAACGGGGTGGTGCTATTTTAAGCCGACACTACACGGCACGGATTTTGTATGGAACTGAACTTAAATGAATAACAAAGCGGTTTATATATGTTGCAGGGTTAATTACTGACTCTTAATTTCTATAAAACAATTATGTGTGCTGGTACACCCATAAAAGAGTAGCCAAACCCTCAAAATGAGAATCTTCGGGATGTTGAGGGGGGAAAAGGTAGTGAAATAAGGATGGTTGGTGATCGCCCAAACACCACATCCACATCGCCCAAAAACAATTAAAAAACCGAACAGAGGGTCTGCTCTTCACGCCGAGAACGATATTTAGCGTACGTATCTATCTATTCTACCCAGCCCGGCTAGTACGAGCGGTGTTTAAACTAGTTATAGCGTAGGATAAAGCAGCCATCTCTTCTAACTAAATTCATTAAGGGCCTCCCCGCATTTTGCAGCTATTGCGCTCACTCTTACGTCAAATTTACTGAGAGTGACAGGGACGGAAAAAACGCGCGCGCAGGATTAATGTAGTTTATTTAGTTTTATTGAAAAACTATAATGTTTAAATGAAAAGTTAAACATCAAAGTTACAGATCTTAAAGCTACGCGTATATAGACACATAATGAGTTCACATGTATGTTATGCCAGTGGAGCCTATACGGTTTTTATGAAAACAAAGCATTTTCCAATTCTATTTTTTTCATCATATTTTTCAACAAATTATTAAAATGTTAAACATCAAATTTTAACACCATGAACTTCTCACCAACATATATTTTATTCATGGCATATCAATATCATCAAATCAGACTTTGTAGAATTTCCAAACAATCAATATCAACCTATTTTTCCGGGGACGCCCTTAAACGTCATTTTTTAACACGCTTATATTAGCTTTACCTGTATGTAATGTATATATGTAACCGACTACTTTAAACTCGATTTTGACCCACTTTAAACGGACCGATTTAATTCAAAATTTGGACACTTATCGAGAATCAGGGACAATATAATAATTTCATAAGTTCATCCCATTGTACTGATGAGGGTCGCCAGTATTAAATAATTTCAAATGATTCAGTACTAAAAAGTTAAAAATTAAATATAGTTTAAATAAAAAAAAACTAAAAACTTTAAAGCACATCAAACTAAAAAGTGAAAAATAATTCCTAATATAAGCTGAAAAAACGGATGTGCTTTAAAAGCGTTTTTTTTAGTTTGTTATTTAAACTGTATTTTATTTTATTTACAACTTCGAGTGAATTTACCATAAGCCTTAAACGAAAGCACTGGTCATCAAATAGCATCAAACACCCTAGACATAAATAAGAGCCTACATTACATTTTACTGGGAGTTCTTAAGGTGGGCATGTATACATAGTTTAATTAATGTAGACGAAGCTCGATAGGCTTAGTTTCTTTTAAACTTAATAGTCTCTGCCTACCCACATGGCGTGAGTATATGTAGACCCTGATTCCCATATATACTTTCAAATAGAGTACTGAATATCAAGTGCTCGTCAATACGAGCATAATAAGCCCATGATGGATGTGTTTGTTTCGTTTTATTGGTGGTGACATATAATTGCCTTTCAGCCCCATCATCAGGTCAGCTCCATGTCATCATAATAATGCATTGTTATTCTCTTGGTTTTTCATGAAACCGTGATAGCTCAGTGGGTTGAACACACTTCATCGTGCAAACGATGAGGGTAGAAAACACGGGTCGGGTATAGACCAATTTGTCTTTGCTAAACACATATTTTTGGTTAACTTACCATGTTTGTTAACGGTGTGGGAAAACATCGTGAGGAAACCCATATGGCTGAGTTAAACTTTGTCATGTGACAGTGTTTTCACACAAGACGGGGAAAGCCCTGCTCCCTATTACGTGAGTACACTATCCAAGCAAAACGTGGGTACTCTGAACACCAGGTGACAAAGTCACGTGATATTCAGAAGTATTAGTACCTTTGCCGACCCCTTCAGGAATATACGGCATGAACGTTTGAGTTAGAGAAAAGAATTAAATTTTAATTACAAATTTATACTTCCGACAGTTGAGAACAACTTAGCCAGTATTATACTCGTAGTCTCGGTTTTTGTTAAATAAGATAAATAAGCTAGGTATATCTGACGACGTCTGTGGCCGAGTGAATGGGGAACTAGCTACTGGGTCCGCAGGTTGCGGGTTCGAATCCCACTGAGAGCAACATTTGTGTGATGAGCATAAATTGTTGTTTCTAAGTCTTGGATGTGATTTAAATGTATATTATATAGTATTAGATATATCATTACGTTAGTATCCCATAAGACAAGTCATTAAGTAATACTTAGTTTAATATTAACTTAATCTGTGTAATTTATATATTTATTTTAGATGCTGTGTAGTGTCGGCTTAGAATAGCACTACCCCATTTCTTCCGGTGGGTGTATGTAAAAGGCGACTAACGGTATTGGGGCTTTTAAGGGATTTTTGGGCGATGCGGTTGGAGACCCATCACCAAGAACCTTTATTTCACCATCTATTCCCCACGCACCTTCCAAAAGTGGCTGAGGAATTTCTAATTCCTTAGCTCTGGCTAACCCTTTCTTGGGATTTATAGCCGTGAGTATATGTATGTATGTATGTATTTTAATAGACGAAATGCTTGCTTCCCCATGAAAATAGTTTAATTTGATTAAAATGAGTCTCGAGATAAAACATTATTAAAGCACATTACATTTTAGACCTTGTATCCGCAATACAAGTTCTCATTTAGTTTCACAAACACAACTAAATTAAATTCGGAATATTTAATTGCTGCGTAATATGTACTGCTGTGTAGTGTCGGCTTAGAACAGTACTACCCCATTTCTTCCGTTGGGTGTACGTAAGAGGCAACTAACGGTATTGGGGCTTTTAAAGAATTTTTGGGCGATGCGGTCGGAGACCCATCACCAACAACCTTTATTTTACCATCTTTTCCTTACACAACTTTCCAAAAGCTGCTGAGGAATTTCTAATTCTTTAGCTCTGGCTACCCGTTCTAGGAATTTATAGCCGTGAGTATATGCATGTATATACTTCTTAAGTAAAGAAATTATTTTTTTAACAATCAACGTTATTTTATTAACTGTCCTTAAATCAATCTAACTATCAATCAAAAGGGATTATGCGCTTAATCAAAGCAATGTCAATCAAACCGATATCGATGAGGAAATCCACTTATATCAGACTGTCTCTAGTTTAATTTTAGCTCAGAATATCACTTAAAGCTAGGGATTGAAATTGAAACAATACCTTACAGGCAATGTAGTATAGTAAATAATACATACACATGCATACATACATATACTCACGGCTATATTTCCCTAGAAGGGGTAGCCAGAGCTAAGGAATTATAAATTCCTTAATAAATAATAATAATTGATAATCTAAGTCGGTGCTGGGGATACCAAACAAAACCTTTTTAAATAGTTTGTTAATACGTAATCTTTAATCAATGTTTTCTAATGACGTTATCGCGTAAAATGGGCGTTGTTAATCTAAATTATGCGAAAGTTTTCTTTTTATATATCGATACCAAACTAAACTGGAATAAAAAATATATCTTTACAAAGTCAAGCTTTCACGAGGTGCATGTCAGGAAAGAGTTGGCAGAAAAAAATACAATATAAAAAAAAGGCTGTGTAATGTCGGCTTAGAATAGCACTACCGAATGACTACCCGTGGGTGTTCGTAAGAGGCGCCTATGTGTATTAGGACTTTTTAGTGATTCTTGGGCGATGCGGTTGGAGACCCATCACCAAGAAGCTTTGTGTTACATTCTTTTCCCCACTTAATTTTCAGAAGTGGCTGAGGGATTTCGTATTCTGAAGCTCTGGCTACCCCTTTAAAAGATTTATAGCCGTGAGCATATGTATGTATGGTAGCTACAGATTGAGAAATACCAGTCACTCCTGCAAGTGATTGGGTGGTTTCATTGATAAAGAATTAAACGTTTACACGTGTTTCCTAACTTAAAAAACCAGCCTAGTGAACAATAACTCTGAATTTCGGTAAATAAATAAAACGATTTCAAGGCAAACCTGATATTTGATTCTACATACATATACGCACGCCATTATTTCCCATTGGGGTAGGCAGAGACTATTGATCGCCACTTTGTACGATCCTGGCAAACCTCTCTAGCTTCGTTTACATCCATCAATCTTTTCATACATGCTCTCATATTTGATACTATTCCTCATTTACTTACCAAGCAAGCACGCGAACAAGCAATACCAAGCTCGCCAGCGAGGTCGGAGATCTCTAAACCTCCCTTGCTTGCCAGTAGCGTAGGCCTTTCTGCAGACACGTGAGCGAAGCTTTATGACATAAGCATATAGCTTCGTCACCGTGTATCCGATTTAACTAAGGTACTCTACACACACTTTGGCTTGACTTAAAAAAATGTCAGGTGATACCTCACATCCGTAGGGCCGGCAACAAATCAATTCAGTAGAAGAAAATAGACCAATAGACTCTCCCTACCCCAATGAAACTAACGGCGTAGGTAGATGTATGTATCTTAAAAGGTGGTGTTTTTAAATATATACAGTTTATACAACCCCTTTTCGGGATTGCTACCGTGAGTTTATGGGAAGAATAAACAGTACATCGCTGTTACCTACATCTTAAATAACTTCAATTTGACCGTCGTATAACTTTCGTAATAACTTTTATTGGTTGAAAATATAATATATATATATATATATATATTGGAAGGCTTTAGTATAATCTAGGTATATCTTTTATTTCTTTATGACCAAAAGCTTTGTCTCACATACAATAACTTGATTGAACCTTTATCATTGTGCTGTGTAGTTTCGGCTTAGAATAGCACTACCCCATTTCTTCCGGTGGGTTTACATTAAAGGCGACTAACGGTATTGGGGCTTTTAAGGGATTTTTGGGCGACGCGGTTGGAGACCCATCACAACCTTTATTCTTACCATCTTATCCCCACTCACATTTCCAAAAGTGGCTAAGGAATTTCTAATTCCTTAGCTCTGGCTACCCCTTCTAGGGATTTATAGCCGTGAGTATATGTATGTATGTATGAACCTTTATCACACATTACCATGTGATTTCCGTGTAATTAGTTCACAATAAAACGGTAACTAAGATATATATGTAATTAAAAATATCTAGGCAATAAAAATAAAAATATATTTGGTAGCTATACAAGTCCAGTCCGCCCTTTCTCGCATAGTCTCATCACGAATTTTTATGATGCCGGCAAATATTGCTATCCTTGTAGTCCCCAAACGGATTTATATAGCGCTGTCTCTGTCCCTCGCACAACAAGCAGCCGGCTGGGACACGTAGCGTAGCGAACCAAGCGGCGAGCGGGTTCCGCGGTTGTCCGCCGGTTACTTCGCGGCGCTGACGTGCGTTTCATTGAGCACGCAACAAAACTCCACAAATTCTCCTGCAACGTTATTTATTTTCTTTGCAACTCACACAAGGATTTGAACAACAAAAGGATTGATTACTATTGACTAAGATTTGTGTTAATAACATGAAAATATCAGTGAATTCATAAGAGAACAAAGTTTATTCTGTGGCTTGACACGGCTGTGTTCGTTGTGTGCTGGTGATAAATTTTGCTTTTACGATTTTGGAGGATCATAAATCGTGGAGAAATACAGTGATATTTTGTGCAAGTAATGATCGTGAAACCTACTTTTACATTGTGGTGAGTACTTCTTTGTAGAACAAATTACCTTAGTATTTAGTATGCAAATCACTAGGCAAGTCAATTTAGAACTTTCATACTTTGCTGCGACAGAAAACCAATTCATTGACAATGAATTAGATTGGTTCACAAACATCTGAATAAGCATTGATTGTACCAATTACTTGAACAACAGAAGCATTAATTCAGATTAGACATACTCATAATTATGCATAATTAACGAAGCGCCCGAAATACCACGGCTCTATCAATCAACAAAGCATTTTGTCGAACTCGCCTTATAAAGTGTAGTACACCGTTTGTTGAGGAGTCACGATTGCACGACCATGACTGAATAGCAAATAGCAATTTTATACTGTACGTTATCAATCATCGTCATTATCTGACAGCATGTCATGTTAATAAATAGGCTTTAATTCTCACATATTCTAGATTACTTTGAAGTAGGTACCGGTTACGTTTTAGCTACACTCTCACACTAGCCATTAGCACTGTAAACACCATGTAATTAAGATATAGTTTAATTAGCCAACGGTCGTTTATTGCATCAGCATTCAGTGCAGTCGTTTGCTAAATGCTTAGCTAATTAAATATTTTATACTATTGTTTTTTTACAGCAATTAGTATCATAGATATGGCATCAATGTTTTGCCTTTTTGGTGCCGTGGGTCACGTTTGTAGGTATTGTACAGTTTTTTTTAATGCTCTCTTGTGGAAGACAATGTGGCTACGAAAGATGCAAACTAGTTTAGTATAGTTATTTGATTGATCTTTTGCCATCTGGGTGTCCAGAGCTTCCACTTTTTGCCTCAACAGTGCACCCACGTGAAAAGGCTAGTTTCTCATCGCTTTGTGCGGTTACACTGGTACCTGACTAAGTAAAACTCATCCACGTGGGGTTCCTCAAGATGATTTCTTTCAACGGAACAATACAGCAAATCAAAAAGACATAGTACAATTATAAAAACGTATTGCTAAAAAGCCGTGTTGTGAATAGTTTGACTTTGTAAATGTGTTTCATTCTACATCTTCCACGCCACGACTGATCTAAAAGGCTCTAGAATCTCTTAGTCTCCTAGTATGACACCGATTGCAAGAGATGACAACTCTATTCTAAGACCCGTAATACAGAGTTTCGAGTAATCAGGCTCAAGCTATCGCTGTCAACTGCTTAAAGCTGCCATATATCGCCGGGCTGTCATCCACCAGCATAGCTAGTACGAGCGACGTTTCAACTAGAGATCGCGTGCCATCTCTGACGCACTGACTTAGTATCGTATACTATCATCTCATTCTAACCGTTATCGTGACGATAAAAAGCGCTCATGCTAGTACTCCTGATACAGTTCGATAGCTCAAACCATGTATGGCTGTGTTCATAGATTATTAAAGTTGGCTCCGTAGTTGCAGTTAACTATCTCAAGATTGACAGCTTTAATCAACGTATACGTCCTTAAGTCCGTCGCTAATGATCCTTTTGAACAATAATTTTCACATCTTTTCATATTACACAATTCCCACCGTTGAATGAAATATCGTGTTTGCCGGTTCTGAGTAGGTATTAATCTGACCTATAATTATCAGATAGAAGCAAGGTCTCTGGGTCTTATAGACTGGTTGGTTCTGGCCTTCATTGTGTCTTGGGTGACCCAGGACCATATGTTCGCATGAGTAACATACTGACCTGGGTTAGTAATTGTAATCTGTGGTTATGGTTGTATGTTGTATAGCATAGCATCCTTAGTGCTTCCATAGCACTACTTATTTTTTTTTCTTATCATGAGTGTCTTTCGTGACGACTAATAGCCTTTTTAAGTCATTTGCAATGTGACCTTTCACCACCGATTCCCACCACCCTTCTTTAAAAAGATCATAAAATGAATCTGACGCTACAACTAAAAAAGTTCTTAGTAATTGTCAAATGGTTCCTTACATTACATTTGTTTGATAGGCCATACTGACTGACTGATATCATTTATTAATATTGACCAAGCTTAACTTAAATCGTGAACTTGTCACTAAAAATAGTTTGCTGTTTTATTATCTATAACTTGAAATGATAACACGAATAATCAGCTTAAAAATTACCGAAGCTGTTGCTATGCCAGTTGATGATAAAAATATTTGTGATTTCAACAAAATGACTAATTAAACAGAACATTTTCATTACCTTTACAAACTATGTAGCAAGTCTGAGTAGTGATCGTATATATTCGTATAAACCCATAAAAGTAATGTAACAAATTAAATTTGCATTTTTTGGTAGTTGAATACTTCTTCATTCGATTTAATTTGCATAACTCACTTTGGGTGGGTTAAGATAAGGACCCGTTTATATTGGATTCGACAAGTTCTATTAAAATTTACATCACAAAACCTTTTTAATCGCTATTCTTTATAATGAAACCAAATCAATTGATAACTTTGAAAAATCTTTGTCTGAAACAGTGCTAGTATCTGTTAAAAATATCAAATCTTATGATACCCATATAACACCTTCGAGCGCGAGAGACTTAGAAGCAAGCTGCTTGAATGTTTAAAACATTCGCACTCATTAGTCCCGCGGTTCGCCTCTTCCAATTTGTACTTCACAAGATGTCGTTATACTTCTGAAACGCTCTTGTGTCTTTAAACACAAGCTTCATTTTGGTTTGTTTCTGTGGGATGTATAAGATTATAGTGATGCCAAGTTTTTTCCGAGAGCGCGACGGGAGTCACGGCAGGCGGGTAGGCAACTCCGCGAAACATAACTCCCTTTGTGGAGCGATTCTCTTCGGCTCCCTTTCATGGAAACCGTTATTGTATACTGTAGTTATTGCCGTGGTCTTTGTGACGCGGAATGCTGTTTCGGCCTCAAGTTGCTCTGTCGCTTCGTGCGCCACTCTTTTGATTGAAATCATGGGAGTTTTTATCTTTTAATTTTATGACATTAAATGCGGTTATGAATCGATCATCGATTAAAATGTAATAAATAAATTATATAGATCGTTTGGTGATGCGCAAACTGAGGAACTTGGCAACATCTCACTCTCAAAATCTACTTGGCTGTTCTTTGTATCAACTTTTTGACTCTAATTTTAAAGTTAAGTGTGCATATGGTTCATTGTCATCGTATCACAACTGTCATGAATTAGTCTTAGTTTACATTAAACACGGAACTTTTAATTATGCTATTACATTTAAATTTATATTACCTATTTAATATTGAACGAAATATACAATCGGAAACATAATATCTATGCACAAGTTATATAGCAGCTTGAACCTTATATAATTATGCTTTCACAGAATCATCTTTCATACCTTTGCAACATTCGTTTGATCATAAATAATATGCATATGACTCTCACAATCAGCCACTCAAAGAAAACTCGCTAATTCCGTGATCCCACGCTTCTCGACGACAAAGACTTGCCATATGTTAATTGCTGTTTTTCCATTAGTTCTAAACTCCTTTGCTAATAAATAGGCATATCAATGTATGATGAAAGATGGCGCTCGGTGCACGCCAGCTCGCTTGATTTAAACCAATTACGGACGCGCTGTCTTCGCAATGGCACGCGATTTCCCGCCAACACGAACATTCGCTGGAACCGAATTGATTTCATTTGGGAACCTATTCATTTGCACTTATTTATTGGATCCTTTGACTTGTTAAATGTAAATCGTTTAGGGTTTTTGCGGGCGTATCGTGACTAAGACTTGTTTGTTGGTAATTTTAATTCTGTATCATTATGTTAGATACATTTTAATATTCTCAATGGCAGTGTTACAAGGTTTTTAAATTATAGTACTGAACAATCTTAACCTCGTTATCATTTGAGCACAACGAAAAACTATCACTTCACAGGTTTTTTTTATCATTTGGGATTGTGTTTGTGACTGAAGAAAGATGCTTTTCTATCCAAAAAAAACCTTATATGAACTTCACCCCTGTATTAAAAAAAGACTTTATTAACATAAGTGATAACAGCTACATTCACACTTTTACCAGTTCGCTGCACTAGGCAATGCCTGTATCGCAGCGAACATTTAATATTTACAATAAGGGTTCATTTTTACTAGATTTGACAATAATAAAAATTTCATTAAAAACTAGGAAAACTAATACTAATAAATGGACTAATAAGGCACTAGGTAAAAGCCTTTTGATTTTAAAGATTGAAATATACGAGTATCCACATACTTTATTCAAAAAATATTTTATCTTACTATCTATTAGGCAAATATTACCAAGAAAACTTCGATCTATGATTATATTGCAGGATGATAAAAATCTTTACGACTTAATGTTAGTAATCGATCACCCATGTTACACTTGAATAGTAGTTATGATTGAGAACAATAAGCTAATCTTACCTTAATTTAAGAGGGGTTCTATCTGACACATCCTTTACTTCCTAATGTCCTACCTGTGATAACGATGACTATATCAAGGTAAAGATACGTTTATTTACATACATACATATACTCACGGATATAAATCCCTAGAAGGAGTAGCCAGAGCTAAGGAATTAGAAATTAAAAATACGTTTATTTAATAGGGTATAAACTCCTTTTAAGTTTAACTATATGCGTCATCTCATTAAACCATTACTAAAATTTACTTTCATGAACAACTCACATACCTACGAGTACTCCGTTTAGAAGACTAATTGGATAATTGACCCAAAGTATTAACGTTCCTCAAGAAAATTACCTCGAAAACTATTTCAGAATAGTCTTTATAATAAATTCAAACTTTGATTTGGCCAAAAATAACCACCAAAGGACTTTGTTGTGCATGAAACCTCATGTGGGGATTATTTTAATAATCGATCAAGGAAAGTACCACCAGAAATGGTGCTAAGAAGCAAGGAAAGTCATATTTCGCAACAGTGCAGTGGTTACTTGGCACCATAGCTCAGTTGGCAAGTTCAGTCCTGCTGGTGTCGAAATTGTCTTTCCTTGATTGATTATTTACCACCAAAACATAACATAACATATACTCACGGCTATAAATCCCTAGAAGGGGTAGCCAGAGCTAAGGAATTAGAAATTCCTCAGCCACCTTTGGAAATGTGAGTGGGGAAAAGATGGTAAAAGTAAAGGTTGTTGGTGATGGGTCTCCAACCGCATCGCCCAAAAATCCCTTAAAAGCCTTACCAAAAATTTATATTTTTCGATGTTTAGTTAGTTAAACTAAACATCCAAACCTAATATAATAGATAAAAAACGTATCAAAGTGAAAAGCAAACAGTAGTAAGTAACATAAGGCAATGATTACACGACACTTCCTCATACCCACTGCAGTAATCTATATAATGAAAGGTTGTTCAGACATTGTCTCCGTAACGGGCCCCATTGTTCTTAATAGAAACATTTTCCATGTTATTCGTTATCGACGGATCTATTATTACCGTTATTATTTGTATGCTATGGACACTTATACTCACGCTTTCGACTACTGTTAGGTTAAAAGGAGTGGTTTGGAAATAATGGAAGGGTTTTTGTTTAATGCTAACTGACTTATTCTTACGCCAGTTTTACATTTTGGGTAAGCTGAGACTATCGATCGTAGCTTTGTTCGAACCTGAGTCAACCGTCTTTCTTCTTCTCACTTTGTTATCCGGCTTTGTTTAAACTTTTTAATCTGATCTTCAAACGTCCTACATGAATCTGTGATACACGTGTTTATTGTGTTTAATTTGGAACTCATGATTAAACAACACTGTTCAATTATACTTATACATGTCGTTATAATCAAAATTTGCAAAATCATTTTATATTTACTTTTTGTAATTCTTAACCATTACATAAAACTTTAAAGAATTCCCAGTAGTGTAATAAGTCCCAAATACGACTTGACTATATTCCTTTCTCATTATTTATCGTTACCATCCAATCAAGGCGACATTTTGTTCTACGTTTAACAGCACTGGGTCTGATTATAGTTGATTGCTGTTGTAATTTGAGCGGTTTGATTTGAGTGAATCGGTGGTGTGTGAGCGAGAGAGGTGTCGTCGTGCGAGCGAGACGGAGCGAAGGTCGTGATCGGAACCGGTTTCTTAGGACCCGGCAAGGTGGTGGTGTGGTGACGCGGCGCTGACCACACTGCCAATTCTGGTCCTTCGTTTCAATATCAAGTGTAAAGATTTCAAGAATAGTGAGGTTGGCTCAAAAAGATCTTGTGTCCAGAGTTGTGGAATATCTTAAAAATAATGGGTTCCGTTTTCAATTTTAAAGATCAGCTATGGTTTGTGTTTAGAATCATTAAATTAATTAAATAATTATAACATCTGCTTAATAGTGTTGTAAAGATAGCAATCAATTGGTGTAGTACATTACTTAGAATTATCATTCCTTCTCCGAGTCGGGCTAGCGACCACTGATAATTTTTGAGAAATTACGCTCCGAATAGATTACAGATTCCTGTTCAATACCTAGCCTAGCCTCTTTGATCAGATATCGCGATCTATTCACACGCTTGGTAAGAATAACTGATTTATTAGTAAGTCTTTCATACCTTAAATACCTAACAAAAACACTTAAAAGTATGAGTATCAAACCAGAATAGCGGCCCAGGTTAATACTCTAAGCCGGCATCGGTTGCCCTTTCATGTAACCTGTATCTTTACAAACACGCCTTCGAAATGCTCTAACCTCACTTCGAGTGTTTACGTAGCCATGCTCTGTGCTCTCGAGGCCCAATATTCCCACTTTAGAATTCGTTATGTCAACATTATTTAATACACCTTTAAAAAAATATGTTCAGGACTAAAATTTAATTTCTCAAATACTTATTTGGATTTTGGTTTGATTTCTAAATGAAAAAGTAAGACAGGGACAAGCTGCACTAGTAGTAGCATGAGGCTTGTGAGAAGTAAGAAACTGCGAGATTGCTTATACAAAATCTGACAGTATCTCACTTCTCACAAATACATACACGCTCGCACACGCCTCATGTTACGGGAGCTGGTGAAGTAAAGCACAATTTATCAAGATCCATATCACCTAGTACTTATTAATAGCCTCATTGCCCTTAGTCGCTCTTATTCTTACGACACCCATATGGGAAGATTTGCAGTCGTGGTTTTCTAAGCCGAAATTAGGCGGCAATATTGCGAGAAATATATATGTTTCACGTGAAATCAAACGAAAACCCCGATATATTTATTGAACACGAGCCTAACACACTATTTAGCCTCGTGATATGTTATCTCTATCGTTGATTTAGTCAGTCACTGTCACATAAATAAAAATAAAGAAAACAATATCATGTTACTTCCGTTACTTACGTGATTCAATTAAGAAGAAAAACCTTTATACATAATCAAAGGGACACGATAAATCTGTCTAATTAATTGAATCTAATTATTAAAGAACTAATAAGTAAACAGAACCAGAGTAAAACTAAAACAATTTTATACCCCTTAGCTATGAGTTCTACATTGTCTGAACGTAATGCTATTATGCTACCAATTAGTTTAAAACAACGGCAGCGCTGGTTTTCAGACAATTAACAAATTATTCAGTAGAATATACTATTTGAAGCTCCATAAAAACATATTGAAATACTAAATTGCTTGTCTGAAAGGCCTATTGAGTCCCTCGGGCATTAGCAATTTCTAAAGATCTCTGAGAGCGATAAAGCCGACATGTGTTTCCAATGAATGCTATCTCACTCCATTCACGATTCATTATCTCGTGAGTTGCAACGATAGGCTTGGGACAAACATTCTTCAATATCGTCGTTTTAATACATAAAAGTTTTGCTAAGCTTGGAGACTTCTTTGTTGGTAGTTATTTTATCATTTTATTGCAGAAGGGCTCTTTTAAGTTTAGACCCTCAGACTTTATTATCTCCAATGGAATAAGCCAGATTCGACTTTATTAGTCATTCGTTGTTACAACTGAGTTTAATTTGATTATTTATGCCAATTTAGCTAAATCTATTAAAGAACCCTAAAAACATTTTAACACGCTGGTATTGGATTTAATTACACTGGAAACTTATGAAATGTACTTCAAAAAGTTAAAATAAACTTTTAATGGATATTCTCTAAATAACCTTCGATTGTACTATGAAACATAATATTATATTTAATCATAACAAATTCTATAATAATATTTTAATACCAATCCATCTTATCAAAATTAATTAAACACTTGAATGATAAATACGTATTTAAAACGGCCGAGTATAAAGTTGATGATATTGTATAAATTAATAGGAGTATCGCCAACGTAATTAGAGATGGGTTGGCTGAGTCGAAGCGATAAAAGGGAATGCTTGAGTGGCTTTGTGCTCACTTTACTGTGGCCGACGAAACCACTTTAGATTATTTATTTTATCAAACTTTACTAGCACGTTGTGTGAGCGTCTCACATTGAAATGTTTTATCGTAAGGTTTAAGTACAACTGTATTTGTAATTAGTAAACCGTTATCGGAATTAACTTTTCAAAGTCGATTTACTATTCTCGTTCCAATTATATTACAAGCACAAAAATAAATCGAATAAATAACGAACCTAAAAAGGCCCAAACAATAATCTGTCATTTAAAAGTAACGTATCAATAGCAGCAATGAATGAAATTAACATAAAAGCGCTGAAATAACAATAACACAAATAAGTCCTAAAATCCTTTGTTACTAGGATCGCAGAGTAAATCTGAGGGTAGCTAGCTAACTAGCAGGTTTCCATAACAACACGTCCCCGCCCCCCGCGCGGTATCGATCGCGGCCGCCCCCCGCGCGCATCCCCCCGCCCCGCGCCCCGCCGCACTCCAAATCAAATTACAGAAGCACAAGCAACCCACGTTGTGTTCGCAATGACTTCACTCTGACAGACTCAATCAACTTTGTATTGGCGTAATAGTATTTTAATTCTATTCGCGCGCTTTTAAACTTCGCACCCTAACATGCAAATTTTGGTAATATTGATACTGCGGTGATTAGGCTCGGGTGATCTTGTTATTGGCGTTTATATTGGCTTGTCTACTAATTGATTCGTTGACGTCGATGCTATTTAGATATTTATTTAATCTGGAGTTAATTTAGGCACAAATACGTTTTTAAGTTTGCTTAGAAGCTGAGAAGAGATTTGTTCGTTGTTTTGGCTTAGAAATTTTAATTTAAACATTCTTACATCGAAAAAACATACACCGACCGTACAAGTATATTTTTTTTTATCTTCAATCTAACCTTACATAGTTTCATATCAAACACATCAAACTAACGTTTGACACGACAGAATTACAAAATATGCATTACGTAATACGCTTAGGATTTGGATTGTATCGGTAAAAATAACTAGTTCCGAAAACAGTTTATATTTATGAAAAGTCGAACTTACAAACAATAGTCTTTGCACGTAATTAAATGAAGTTTATTTCAATCGCACAATACCGCATTTAGTTCCGCTCCAAATGAACAGTACTAAGTTGAACCAACACCGAATTATCACCTTTATTTCGTTACGTTATAGGCTACAATGGCCTGCAGAGGGTAAATGAATTACCGGAGTCTAGTGTTGATGTAAAACAGAGATTGATTGAAAGCGATTGTGTGACGGAACTAAAATAAACATTCGAGTATTTATTATCCATATGTTTTATAGGTGTTGCGTTGTAAAAAATAATCGATTTTACTTAGGTCTCCATGTTAGTATCGGATTATATTCGCATCGCATGGCATAAGAAATGTGAAAACTTTGAGAATGTTGGGGAAAATAGTGGCTTCATCTAATATTTCATAGTTGCTCATGTATAGGAGACTCTAGCTACTCTTTTCCAACTTTTTATCACTTAGTTGCTCATGTGAAGGAAAATTGGTAGTGTCCATTTTTGTTATTCATTATCTCGTCTGATAAACCTAGGCAGCGTATCTAAAATAGAATTGCCAACCCTAAATTACGAAAGCCGGACTCAGATCTGTATGAGCCCGGATATTGTTGTAAATGCCGGAAATATAGGTTTCGAATCGGACGTAAATTATGATACAATACTAAACAACTGGAACCGAGAATGTGCACTATTTTAATGTTCATAAGTTTTGCTTGTGAATAGTTTGCAAACTTGAAAACCATGTTGACAATGTCGAAGTTTTTTTGATAGTTTTCCTAGTGTTATGTTAACCTTGATAATATCAACTAACATCGAAACACTTACAAGTAATTTTAATGTCTTCATTGACTGGGTAAGGAGCATTATTAACTAAAAATCTAAGCTTTGAAGTTGGTAAAAGCAGTACAACCTAGAAATGTTAATACATAGTCGAGCCGCAAGCAAATAGGTATGTCAAGTCAAACAAAACTTACTAGAAGAGTGAGAGTTCGTTTTTAGTGCATTTCTTGTCAATAAAACGGAGCCAATAGATCTCTAGGGATGCAGAATTTTCTTCGCTCTGCATTCGCCATCTATACATATATATTTTTACGAGTGACATTTTATTACATGGCAGATGTAAAAAATATTTATTGCATACGATAAAAGCTATAAATATGCCCCTTTTTAGTGCATTTGCTTTATTGTGAACTTAATGCTTTATAATTTACAGTAGGTAAGTGAATGTTATTACAATTATACTAATCCAACATAAGGATCTGTCTGTATTGTGAGTTCCAATATTTTTTCTTACCAAACTGTTCGCGAATTATCTTTTAGAATATTTAATTATTTTTAACTGTCTCAACCTCCAATGTACATATCTTCAAACATACATACATATACTCACGGCTATAAATCCCTAGAATGGGTAGCCAGAGCTAAGGAATTAGAAATTCCTCATCCACTTTTGGAAGTTGTGTGGGGAAAAGATGGTAAAATAAAGGTTGTCGGTGATGGGTCTCCAACCGCATCGCCCAAAATCCCTTAAAAGCCCTAATACCGTTAGTCGCCTCTTACGTACACCCACCGGAAGAAATGGGGTAGTGCTATTCTAAGCCGACACTACATAGCAGATAATCTTATCACAGCATATCTTCAAAGTTATTAAAATTTAAATTACAAATACCAAGAATATATTTGATGCTCGTATAAAACGCAAACTACAATTCCGTGATGCCATTGAAAGCGATCGCAGGGGCTGGTTAGGGGATGTTTTAATGAGGGTTTGCCGTGATATCGCAGCTCTGACGTATTAGTCGCCCTACCTACTTCTACACGATTAATGTTTCACGTTATGATGGATGGAAGATGTGTTTGTCTAACCGCGACACAAACAACTCTGTCTGTGTGTGTGTGTTAGTGTTAACTTTTCATTACTTATAGTTTCCGTCACGTCGTTGTGGTTTCTTTGTTGTAAAACGGTTTGTAAATTTATATACATACATATACACACAACAATAAATCCTAGGTAGGCTGAGAGTATCTATCGCAAATGGATGTTATTGGCAAAGTATCGGCAAAACTGACTTGTGTTTCTTTCTAGTAAAAATTAAGCTATACAATATAAATAAAGCTGTTTAAATTTATTATTTATGTTTAGATATTATGAAATTTGAACTTCCATTTGTTCTTGCGATTCTTGAACTCCTACGTCGACAAGATGATTAACTGCGAAAATATTTGACTTTTAAATAAGATTTATTAGAGGTTCGTGAATCACTTTGATGAAATCCGTGCAAAGTTTGGCTTCATTAAAACATTGGGTGTTTGCCAGCCGTGTACGTATGTGATCTGTTAGCAATTCATTTGGAACCTGCTCACATATATCTTCTAACCTTCAATAACTTTAATTTTCCAAAAGGTTGATATTCAAACTCTAATGATTGGAACGTTTCAGATAAATGTAAAATTTTGAGGTTTCTTTATTATTGTGTTTAATACAGACGAAAACCATAGTTCCCATTTGGGGTAGTTATTAGTTCCCATTCCCATTAGTACCGAAAATATTCACAAGTTTGCGAATATGGCTTTACCAGTTTGGATAAGACATAAAAAGCTCAAACATCTCGAGCTTTATTAGCATTCATAAATATTTTCATACATTTTTATTATTCTTCATAATTAAACATGAAACTTTCTGAATAAGGAAATTCTTATCAAACTCAGTTCGCTTCGTCATATAACACAGTGTCTTATCTTTCTTATATTTGAAGTTGTAGCTTACCTAAGCTACGTTATACCTATGTTACGTTACATAGTTTCATTCAAGAATTTTTACACGTATGGAATCCTCGTGCCAAATCCATCACACGTGGATAATAACCGCAACAAACTATTTAGTTAGTTATATATGTTAGTTTACCATGGTTATTTATTGATTAAAATAGTCCCTTTTCACTTGGCAATATAAATACTTATAGGCCCAAGTATTTAAGAGTGTTATTCTAGCAAATCATTTGGAATTTTATAGTCGGCAAATTTTTGCTTAAATATTGTGTTCTAGGACGCGGATTCGAATGCCCTCGACTGAAGTCTTAGTTTATTGCGAAGGAAATGTATGGTTGTATCGTTTGCGATTATTCTTATAATCATCAGTATTACCCAATGAAATAAACAAAAAATATCACTGTCAAATTATATTATCTGAGCGGTCGAACCTTCAATTCACATTAAATCATGCATTCGCATCCTCAAGACTATGAATCCCATAGAGGAGCAGCCTGAGCTTCAGAAGGTGAGTAATGTTCTAGATGTGTCAACGTTTTGGAATTTAACTACCACGCTTTTTATCGAATGGCTAATTTCGTTATTCTCAAGACCGACCTTTCTTAGAAGCGTATCGTAAAGATATTAATCACAGTTGTTTGGCGAATTTGCAACAAAGGGAACAGACCACTTGTGTTGTGTTAGTAGAAATTAATCTAAACATTATTGGCGTCTTTTGTAGCGAAGTGAATTTTTGATTTTCACCAAACTGTGATAGATTGGAAATTAATTGAAAAGTAGGAATTATTTTGAAATGGTTGAATATTTTTAAAAATGTTTGTTTAAATTTGAATTAAAAGTATGGAGTGGGATTCGACAACACACAATGCATATACTCACGCTTTAAGTTCCTATTGGAGAAGGCAGAGACTATCGATCGCAACGTTTTACGATCTTGCCAAACCTTCTGAGCTTCATATATATGTGGATAGCACATTGCATCTAGATATCTTCATAGTACTATCATGCATTCTTTCTAATTTCCTAAATCCTTAATTACGAAATAATAACCCTAGTTTTACACAATTAACGGGACTGCCTGGCTAAATGGGCACAAAAACCTTGGTATAAAACATATCGTAACATGAAATGGCGTATCAGACAGTTATTTCGATTAATTTATTTGTATATTAAATATTTGCCAGAGGCTACATTGATCACGATAATCAATTTGAAGCACTTACTCTCGATCAAGTATTATAACTACGTGTCAATCTTGAAGTTTTCATTAGTGTTGCTAAATGAAGCATAACCGGCTTTATAGATGTTTTAATTTAAATTATTAATAAAATGAAATCATAGTACTTGTTGGAAAAAAGCTAAGGTTATGAAAGAAGGTATATTTTTGAACATAATTATTATAGATACATAAATGTCATAGACAAGGGTTGAAACAAATTTTTTATATACAAATAAGGCTAATAAGAGCCCGAGAAAGGTGCTTGCGTGAGAAAGGTTTCATGTATCATACAATTATTAGACATTGTCATGTCATGCTCAAAATGTTAAAATCGGTCAAATCCCAACTTGATTCTTAAACTACTATTGGGACTTCTTCTCTTTCGTTTCGCTCTTGTCAGAGCGGTCGTGGTCTTCATGAGGGAGGGTAACTCTTTATCCTGTGCTATCATGATGACTCTCTTGGGAAGTTAGTGCAGTGGTTTCCCCTTGCCTTCTGCACCAGTCATTTTAGAGGTTATTTAGGCCTCAAGGTCGCTGTAGCCTCTTCCAGCGAGTTGACCCGCCGGGTGTGTGGATATACCGCCACTGCTCGGTCGCCAGAGCCTCGTCCGTTGTCTAGCAGGGAGCACCACGATGACTAGGATGTCACCGCCGCCAGCTATTCATACGAACCACTCTGGCGCGTGCAGGTGAGGTTGACAATTGGACCGGATTAGATGGTATTATTTTATATTATATATTATTATGGTACTATTGGGACTACGAGGACTATTATCCCAGAAAAGTAAAAGCGCCAGAACTATTCACAACAATAAAGATTCCACGCAGAAGGGTTTGGTAAAATTATGGTCCTATTACTTAAGAAAAATATGCATTTAGCTGCCAAGTATAAACCTTTGCGAAGAAATAGGATATTGTTATTCTAACGAACACAACACAATCTTATACTACACACGACAAAAAAAAGGTTAAATGTGAGCCTAACCCAGTCAAACTGAAATAATGATTGTGATAACACTACAATATTTCCAGTAATGTGTAGAGTGGCTAATAACGTATAGCATCAATTTACATAACATTAGCCGTCTGGCATTAGTCGGCATGGTGTGGGTGTGGGCGTTTCGAATTAATGTAATCGCTTATTAAAACTTTTTACTCGGTTTCTTTCAAATCCCAGATAAGGGGCCAGGTAAAATGTGGTCGGAATCGCTCGTCGAGTCATACAATGATTCCGCAGCGCAATTACAACTTTTTGCTTCGTTTATCGTAATGTCTTATCTAACTTTCGTTTGTGCTCATAATTGAGGATGTACATGTGACCCACAGTCTTGATTATACAGTGTATTACATTGTTGCTAGTACTGACCACGTTCATATCTCACCTAAGTATCTAAATATGTTTTTTGCAAACATTATCTGATACAATTGGGCTGGTTCTTCGGCTTTTGTCAGATTCTTACATCTTTTGGGCTCTTTTTTCTGGTTCATAATATAATAATGTGTCAGCATCATCTAGTAATCTAGTAAGTAAAGCCATTTATGAATAGTTAGGTTAGACAGTACACGCTTTTATCGATTAAACATGACGTGAGTGAAATCGTGGGTGTAGAATTGAATGGGTTCAATTCAGACCATGATTACATACACTAAGGCATGATTATCATATTTTTCATTTTAATAACTTAATTAACCCTAAGTATTTGGTCCTTAACGTTATTACTGTTTCCCTGTAACAAAAAGGCTTTTACTAAATAGCGTTCCTTTGCAAACATCTCTAAAAGTTGTATGCAAAAACTTGTTAATAACTTGGTATTCTCAGTCGAGATACTCCGTAGACTGTAATCTCGAAAGAACGGCTGTAACTCAAGAGAGCTGTCACAATTTATTCCATTCAAAATGAGTTCCGCTCCGGGCAAAAAAATATTTGCGTTGCTCATAAACATAATACATCAAAGTGATATACCTAGTTGAATTTTGCTAGTAGTAATTTTCTATTGTGCTATTTTGATGTAAAAAAATATTATTTTGCCGTAGTGTCTATATTGAAAACTTAATCATCAATCTCTGACGTTTTAATTATTCTATTGACATTAGCAACTAAATACCATATAAGCAAAACCGTTGCAACTATTAATAATTAATCGCGACTCATAAAATCTTTATAACAAAAATGCAAATAAAATATCTGCATAATTGCTTATCTTCTCATCAGCCAAGGTATTTTATTAATTTTAATAACGTGATCGTTCCCGCTGAAATCGGTGTCACAGAGAGCCGCCATGTTGCTTCCATACTGCGGCTGCGGTGCGAGGAGGGGGGAGGGGCCGCCAGTGATGCGTTCCGTTTCACATAATAAATTGTGTTGAATGGAATATTTGTGGGGAGCCAGTCCAACAGAGGGCCCTTCGCTAAGCTTTTCTGCACTCTTGTCCAAATTGCTTGGGGCGTAAATAATTCATAATGTACACGCTACAATTAATCGCTCAGACATTTCCATAAGTTGTTTGTCACCTTTTTACAATTAACTCTGAACTTTGTAAAAACATACTCGTAATATCTATGACATTTCGTTGGGGTGTTGTTTTGTTATTATTACCATATGTGGCGTACCAGTAAACTGTTCATGCGTTAACTAATATGAAATGTGTGTTAGATAAAAATAAGTAAGCACCCACGCATAGAAACAAATCCAGCTCAGCTAGGCAGTAGTCATTGGTGACTTAAATAATGTATCGTGGAAATCTTTGGCTCGAGATGACGATTCGATATGTATTGTCATTCTGCCCGTATCTTCTAAGAATTAAGCTATAAACCTTTCTTCCACCAGTTTTCATGAACTCACTTATAGCGACGAAACTTTACTTTCGTTTAGAATTTAGATGCTTAAAACAATACGGGTGACGTCTTTTTATAAAGTAACATTCATAAATAAAACAGTATTCTCCAAGTTTTATAAGCTGTTTATAAGACGGAAAACTGGAAGAAATTTTAAGTCAGTTTCGTTTCAATATTTGTAAGAACCGAAATTCAATGTATTGAACTAAATGGTTCATCATTCCATATTAATGCAGAATCTTAATTATAAAGATTACGTCTATTCAATTATCGTCTTGATAGTACGTATGTTTGAAAACTATGGAGATAAGCAAGAGAGATTTATCAGTATCGTGCGAAATAGCGATCGATCTTCTCTGCCTACCTACAGGCAATAAAAGGCGTGAGAATAACCAAGTAAGTGAGCAAATTCGCATACAAAATCGTGATGCGATAAAACCTGTGTTCAGCAGATGTCATTACTAATGCGGTAAAGAAACCACATAATAATGTAAGTGGCCATATTCCAAGAAATACAACCAACTGCAATGGCTGCGAAGTATGGAAGTGATAATGGCTGAGCCATGAATGTAAGTAGGTCGTTGGTAAAGACAAACTGCTTACGTGTGGCGACGTTTCGTCACACGTAATATTACCGATGTATGTCGCAACACATTCAGACTTTAGACCTTATCTTTTCATTGACAAAAATAGATCTTACTATTATCTTTGAGACATAAGATTTATAATAGCAAGTGGCTTATGATATCTTATCTCGTAATATATGCTAAGTTGCAGAATTATAGTAATTTGTCTTTGCTAAGTTCTAGCTAATCCTAGTGTCTCACTAATCGCACAGTATCTTTTGGATTATACAATAATTCTTTTAAAACATAATAATAACCGCTTTTAGAAAGAAATCCCTATTTCATAGTTACGTTATGTGCTAATATTTTAATAAAAATCAAGTTCAATACAAAGTTTTTAATGTTCATGAGGAAATCCTTTTATTGGAGCACAGCGTGCTCAAAGGAATGTTAGCTTTCGCATAATATCGAGAATAAAAGCAGTGTAGGATATTATTAAAATTGTAATATGCGTTACAAACATATTACATTCTATTTTTAAATAGAGTTATATATTCTATACACATCTCCAGCATGAAAAAGATAGTTGAAAACTAAACAAGTCTATTTGCTGATAGATCGTTTAAATATAAAAAAAAACAATCAAAGTTAAAAGATCGTTGGTATATTGTCAAGGGGAAACGAAACGCAGCACCCGAGGGGCAGAACGGCTAGGGGCCGGGGACAAAACACCATCTGGCTTTCTGAGAAACACACAAAAAAAGGGACTACAATTTTACTAGCTATTTAGAAGTTTTACACCAATTATGTACATCTCATTATGGATGCATTTCATCTTGATTTCCATGTGGAATGTGATGCAATGCGATGCAATGTTTATGTTAGACGATGGTTATGAAGATATTAGTTACGTTATGAGTTGATAAGAATGTGTTTAGGTTAGAACTATTCTGTTGCATATTATATTATTTGTTAGTTGATAGTTTTCTTATTGTGACTATGACTGAGCACAAATAACTAAATTTACGAATGTCACAATGAACAATTAATGATATTTATACATACATACATACATATACTCACGGCTATAAATCCCTAGAAGGGGTAGCCAGAGCTAAGGAATTAGAAATTCCTCAGCCACCTTTGGAAAATTGAGTGGGGTAAGGATGGTAAAGTAAAGGTTGTTGGTGATGGGTCTCCAACCGCATCGCCAAAAATCCCTTAAAAGCCCGAATACCGTTAGTCGCCTCTTACGTACTATCGACAACAGGAGCTCTTTACCACCACAAAGATCAAATTTGTTTGCACATGTTAAAGTCCGGACCAATTCTATTGTGAAAACTGACCAATAGCATTGGTTCTTTTCTAAGACAAAATTAATGGTTTGTCCCTTAGAGCTATTTACGCAGAATGTTGAAATAATCATGCAAGTGCAAGTCATTTAGAATTTGTTTGTTTATTTTATTTTGAAAGTTTTTATGAGGACCTTTTTACAATCAGGGTGATGTTACTTATAATAAAGCTCGAAATGTGAGAAATTTTACTAAAATTTGTTTTCACGAAAACATTATTTCTTCGAGTAAACTAAGGTTTAAAAAAAAGTAACGCAAACACATCATGACATTATTTGATCTCCAAGGAATCACAATAGACTGCTCAATCAGCTCATAGTAAGAATGCCATTGAACTATTTTATCATCATCAGCCAAAAGATATCCACTGTATGTCATAGACCCCCAATAATCCAAATACGATTGTCTTCCCACTATCGCCACGATCCCACTTCCCACTATCGCAAGTCAAGTTTGGAGAAATAATTAAAAAGGGTAAACATAACAACGAAATATAAACAAGCGGCAAATATTTGAGAGATATCTTCGAAGTTCATCGTCGTGTTTTGGAGGCAACTTGTGTCCATATAATAATAATGGACATCTGTTAAAGATTACAGCGTAGTTTTTAAAATAGGAGCTGCTCAAAAGTCTGGTAGCAAACAAATGATCTGCACAGAAATGCGTTAACGAAGTCAAAAAAAATATAGTTACAAGGACATCTACTGTATTAGTAAAAGTGGGCGGCGCATCTGGTTTTAGCTGGCTGCAAGGGATAATAGTTTGAAATTGGTAATGAGCGACCGTCGTCGATAGTACACCCATCGGTAGAAACGGGGTAGTGCTATTCTAAGCCGACACTACACGGCAAATGATATTTATATTAAGCTATTTATAGCACACAATGACAGATAAAATTAAAACACTACCATTCAAGCATCTTTATTTAACTAGCCAAACGACCCGGTTTCGCACGGTGTTATGAAATGTTAGAAAAAAAAGATTAACAGCTTTAGTTAATGTAGTCAGTAAAAGTTCCTTGAAAATCGGTTCAGCCTTCAGGATCGGTTCAGAGATTAATCGAAAAATACGCCCAGAAAGTCAAATATAAAAAATATATTTTTATTACTACAAACTGACACTCGCACGCAACTATACTGAATTGTATAGATAGAGTATAGATACTTATCTATTCTACGTTTAGTATGTCTTATGATTATGAGGCATTTAAAGCGTAGTTAGGACTAGCTATACACATTCAATACCGCATACCAACTTGGTATGCAAACCTCATTTTTATTGACGAAGAATGACTATGTATGATAGCACAGACAGACATAATGGTTTCAGAAATTGTGTTGTATTTTGCCTCTGTTGAATTTAAAATATATTTTTTTATCTACATGGACCCTTCCTGTCTGTCAAAATTTAGTTTTTATTTTTTTACTTCGTGTCTTAAATAATGTGTTTTTAATTATAAAAATAGTTAAGCATGGTAAAGTAATTTGGAAAAGCCTATTTCCCCATCCCTATTTTTTGATGTGATGTCATCGTATCTCATATTAGAGGCATTGCACCATATCCAAGTAATACGCTGCTTAAGCTATAATTATACATACATATACTCAAGGTATACAACCCAAAAAGGGGTAGCCAAAGCTTTAGACCTAGAAACTCCTCAGCCAGATTTGGAAGTTGATAAGGGTGATGGTAGAAATAAAGTATCGTTGGTGATTATATTAACGATTAAGAAATGATGATAAAATAATAAAGCCATTAATGACTATAAGTAACAATTAGTATTTTGTTTTTATATGGAAAGTTCCAGGTTTCATTAAAAACATCATTAAAGTTGACCGCTACAAAACGTCAGCTGCCTTGTATATATAGTAAGACGATAAGGTCGTGCAACAATTAGCAAATAATTTATCTGATTGATATACCATGAACTGTATTTAATTTAAGTTTTTCTCTAAATAAAATTAACCCTTAACTTGGCAGGTTCTTTTAGGCAGCTAAGGCAATGAAAAAACTGTTTAGTTGTTTTATTTACTTAATATAGATGTCGGAAAAAATATGAAAAAAAATCTCTAGTGTGTAGAATAAAAAAAAACACATGTATATTATGCTATACATTGCTCATTAAGCGACAATCACCTTGACGAAGGAGATGTATAGGATAGTATACAGAATCAATGAAGGGACCAAAAAAGTTTTAATATTTTAATCGTCAAATGTAGTAAGAAGTAGGCTTATCTTATTTACATTTATCTTAAAATTATAGTTTTTTAGTCGGGAAAACGGAAATATAGTTATAACACGTACATACATACACAAACTCACGGCCATAATCCCAAAAAGGGGTAGCCAGAGCTTTAAAGCTTCCTTCCTCGATTCCTAAGCCACATTTGGAAGTTAAAAGGGGAGAAGATGGTATCGTCGGTGATAGGTCTCCAACCGCATCGCCAAAAAGTCACTTACGAAAGTTCCACAGTCGCCGTTTCGTTAACACCCGTGGATAGAAAGGGGTAGTGACATTCTAAGCCGGCACCCTGGTATTGCGGCATATGTTCAGGCTAATAATCATAATTGTCATATCTAATACAATCAGTTGGTCTCTTGATAGGTGTTTTGTTATTTTTTTGTTAGAATCTTTTATAGCAGTAGTAACTTGCCTATTATGGTTTATAAGGCCTGCATAGACTATATATCGATTTTTTTGCAAAGCTTAGTCAGGAGTCAATAATGCGTTTCTTTCCTTTCCATCATGAAAACTTTCTTCCTCTTTATAAAATAGTATAGCCCTGGTCATTATATAGCAGGAAAACAGCATAAAGCAGGAAAACTTAAATTCTCAATAAGTGGACGAATTTTGTAAAATCTATCTGTCTGGTCGGCCTGTCTCTAGGTTGTCCGTAAAATGAATGTAATGGTTGAGGTGTGAAAATTCTTACTGGAGATGATTGTTGAACTGACGATAGTGAGGGTATTGATGACAATGATGGTTTTGCATCATAATTACACTGCATGTGGTTGAAATCCCTAGAAGGGGTAGGCAGAGCTAAAGGAATTAGAAATTCCTCAAGCACTTTTGGAAAGTTGAGTGAGGAAAAGATGGTAAAATAAAGGATGTTGGTGATGGGTCTCCCACTACATCGCCAAAAATCCCTTAAAATCCCTAATACTGTTAGTCGCCTCTTACGTATAACCACCGGAAGAAATGGGGAAGTGCTATTCTAAGCCGACACTACAAGGCTTATATTGGCAGTGTATAGAATAGTATACATATTGTAAAAGACATGTCATGCCATAAATTGGGCAATGTATAGTATTCTATACACATTAATTCAAAGTAATATTTTATAAAAAATATTAGTGTTAGATAAAAGGTTCTTATATTACTAATTTTGCAGTACATTATAGATATAATTTTAAAGTATAAAACATTCGTAACAACTTTGACTGAACAATAAAAAATATTATTACCCTGGCTCGCACAAACATCCTCCGCATCTTTTTTTCTTTTTGATATCTGTCTGTTATATTAGGATCATAGTCATTTATTCCACTTTTATTTTCTTAGGTAGAAATATGTTTTAAAATCGTAATGTTTTTGGTAATATTCTCATAGAGTAAAGATATCAAAGCTTAGATTTTTTCTAACTGAATGTATAGTATAATATACAAAATCACTTTAAGGGTTAACAAAAATATTGACATCATAGTGTGGGTAGATTAGATATGCAAGCACAGAATTTGGTCGTGATTTCAAACATACATACTCTAGTCTTTAAATTCTATAAAGGGGTAGCCAGAGCTTCCGAATTACAAATTAATAAGCCATTTTTGGATCTTAGAGTGGTAGATTTTATAATAAAGGTTGTTGATAAGGTTGTTGTTGATGGCACCAGCCGCATTGTCCAACAATAACTTGTATCCCCGACTCCCTAAGTCACTTTTACGACACCTACCGGAAAAAATAGTTTAACGCTTTTTTAAGCACTAACACAGCAATCTAAGTATAAAAAAAACTTATTTATATATAAATAGCAGTATAAGTGCAGAGATCCGCCACCAGCCACAGGAAGGAAGCCACTATAACTTACGTCTACGTGGACTTACACCGGCGCTGCTCGGAATTCATAATGACGCTTGTATGCTATGTATTGTTGGATACGTTTAGATGTGTGTTTGTGTGTGTATTGCGAAATTTATTTAAGCCCCTTTTAATAGAAGGAAATGTTGATTGTTTATCCTTTAGTCGTATTTTATGCAACCCTAGAAGGAAATGGGGTAATATTTTTCTTTGGCGACTGATACTACTAATTTATTTTTATGTACTTGTTAAATCAGGAGTACTTATTATTTTAGTAGGCGGCAATAAGTCTACCTTTTTACACGTGGGTACAATACCCAGGAAAACAAAATACTCCTGTGCAATAGTTGATACAAATAATTGTACATTACCCACAAATATTTATTGTAGATACGACAAAAACTGGGTAGGATCGGTACTTCAGTTTATCAGTTGTACAATGTGTTTTAAAAAATATGGTCCCCATTATTATTCTTATCTTCGTCTTGCCTTCGATAAATAAAATATTACGTAAATGAAAAAAAAACAACCCATAAATGGTAATAAAGCAATAATGTTCTTTATTCGAAATTAACACGCAAAAGAAACTAGTAAGTTGCCATGGTTATGCTCGTATTTCAGCCAAAGAAGCCGTTTGTATAATGTAACTGATTTTCTTATAGTCTCTCTGTAACAAAGAGCGACCGCGGTTATTCGAACAAAAGGAATATGAGAAATTTACGGGCCCCGATTCTGCTGTAACTTTGTCTTTTTTATTTGTGGCAATTGTTTGCGTACTGTATCTATTCGTGCCAGTGAGATGAGAATCTGAAACTAGGCATGTCACAGAGCATTATTTATCTATTTAACTTTAAAACATAACAGTGTTTTTATTTAACGGCGGGTAACAATGATTTAAGAGCAACATAAAAAATTATGACAAAACTGTCTGGTTCTGACTTCAGTTGGAAGCTGCCTGCACGTAAAAGATCCATCTTACCTATCATCATAGGTCCAATTTCATAAAAGTTATTCCGACTTGGATTGTTTTAAAGTCCCAGTAAACCTCTGAAGCTTCATTCACATTCATCAATATACTCACACATGCCCTTTTATTTGCCACACAGCTCTCAACTTTATCCTTCACACGATATTTAGTAAAATCGCGGTTCCCATCATACATTCCGCAAGACGGCCGCCCCGCTTCCACTACATTTTCCTTCGCTTCTTGCCTGACTTCCACTTCCATTGATATCGAGCCGAATAAACCTCGTTGCCTTACTTTTTATTGCTTCATCGTCAAATTGTGCCGCTATTGTTATTAGGAACGCGGGTTTATCAGCTATCATTGTATTGAATAGGAATTTATCTTAAACACATTTGATTCAATTTTACTGGTTTTATATAAGGTTAGCATTTGGGATTTTTAGTTGTAAGATATAAAAAAGATACGAATTAATTTTTATTTCTTAATTGTCATGGGAATCGTGGCGTACTTTCAGAAATGAGAGGATACATATCAAAGGTCATTAAAATCTTTTGCGTATAAATAATCCTAAGATAGATGTCTCTGCGATGTAGCTCTGTCAATCCTTTACCATCACCACACCACACATTTCACCTAGTTTCATTACTCTTCAGTTCACGAAAAGGCAAAGCAGCACGTAAATTAATAACTGGACTTCAACTCTTGTTTACTAGTATAAATATGCTATTAAGGTACAAAATGAGTTTCAGCGAAATTCTGCTGTAAGTAATTTAATCTGTCTTTGATGATGTAATGAAATTTCTTTCAGCTGAGAGCTCCTTTGTCGTTTATAACTTTTATTGCAACAAAAAGCTTCTGTTCTCCGTTGAATATTTATTTTAAAGAGGCTTACGACAGCTTTTCTTTAAATTAAACTTAAAAAAGGTTTTCTTTGAATGCTACTCGCAATATTTTTGAGTAGGGATTTCTTTACAGGTCTACTCGAACGCAGTCCGTGTACTAATAAATATTCATTTTTATATCTTTCTTTGTGAAGATACTTAAATGGATCATTTATTCCTAGTATAATTTAGGCACTTTTTACCTAAATCAATTTGCTTTTAATGTGGTTAAGGTAGACAGATGTTTGTTTGAATATTTTGTGTTATTCTCGATTTTATTAAAATGTACTGCCATTGTTACATGAATGTAATTACTTAGTACCAAAAAGATATAAAACCATAGACAGTAATATTTATATTTTGTACTTAAAAAATATTTATGATAAAACACAGATAAGTGATGAATTTCACTATTTGTTACATTCATAAACTCATTTTATAATTTCAAACACATACAGACACGCTTAACGGGTTTCGAACTTCAAATAAAATGCATTTGCAACGTCAATATTTACACACAGATATTCAATCAAATCCCATCAATGGAGGTATTAAATAACTTTTCTATATATACCACGATGCTAACAAATATTCATTGTTGAAATTCTCGCATATTCACAGCGTAAAAATATTCTATATATTCTGGTTAAAATTTGTTCAGTACATCAACATAGTGGCAAAGGACGTCGTGTTTTTTGTTAAAAAAGCAATGTATCGGACTGAATATAAAATTCTACCATATAGTTATGTGGTGTCGAGATGGTGTTGCACAAGGTGACTTCCTCAGTTAGGATCGGTAAACGGTGGGCGATAGTGTTAAAAATTAATCACTAAAGTGTTAAAAATTAATCACTAACGATATCTTATTGTACTTGAATACCTATCCATTCATGTCCATCTTATTTCCTATCAATTTCAAAAAGGGGCTTAAGATATTATAATTTTAGTAGTACAGACAGGCGATCCTTTGTCAGATCACAACTGTGGGTAGAAGCAGGTTTTTACCGTCGATAAAATCGTTTTGTTGCTTCGGTAAAGTTCCTTTCCGTTCTGATTACGCTTGAATATACGTTCCACATTACATGACTAGGCTGTCATTGTTTTCTGCATATCGTAAAAGGCTTATGTTACGGAAAGTGGGTTATGATTAATAGCTCGAATGTTTGTTATGTCTGCCACGAGTACGTATACCAACTAGCCTGTGTTTTCTTTTATTCATAGCCAGTCGTAAAGTGTGGTTTTATTACAGTACTGTTTTCTTTATGTCGATCGAATAATATGTGGTTAATTCTTATATGTACTATATTTTCCTTTTTAAATCGATGTGGATGATTTAAGTATAAGATAAGACGCATGATGTTTCAAAACCAGTTCGAAACATATTAAAAAGGGTGAAAGTCCGCAATGAAAAGAATAAACCATTTATGGGAAAATTGTGTGAGGGATAATTTATTTCGGAACGGTAAATGAGTAAGTACACTGTCCATGCAAAACGTGGGTACTCTGAACACCAGGTGACAAAGTCGTTATATTCGGCGTGAACGTTTATGTTATGTTATTATGTATGTGAGGGAAATTTACTTAGTGTGCGTAGGAATACGTAAGTTAATATATACCATATAGGAAATATGATTTCCAATTCAGCGGAAAAGTTTACATTCAATGAACAATGACAACAATACTAAAACATTTTTGAGTCCGCTCCAGTCCCCAAATTAAGAATATATTAACTTTAAAATCTCAAGAAAAAATACGTTGGTTGGGGAGCGCTTCACAGCTCACAGCACGATCCATGCAGCCAGCCGCTCATAAAATCCTACATAATTATCCATTTGTTTAAATAATACACACATAAACTTTACGAGTCGTTACGTCCCGGCATAAATTTTTAATTATCTCATGTGTTTTTATGTTCCGCTGTTCAAGGAGAAACGGAATTTGTTTCGGATTTCAAGAACGTTTGTTAGACATTTTTATCACCACAAGTTTGCAACCCCTGCAAGTTTCGCATTGTGCTATACTGCGGGTTGCGTGTGTTCAACGTATATTTGCTGTCCCTGTCGCTCTTACTGTTATCTAGATTTAGGAAAGAGATATATAATGTTTTTGGATTTAATGTTCTTGATGTGTTTTTTCAAGGCGAGGTGTTATTAATAAATGAATAATAATTATGGGGTTTAATGTTAGAGCATTTTATTTTCTGTAACCATAGAATTACAAAAGTAGTGTTGAAGAGTTTTGAATGTCATTTATTTTAGAAACTAACTTTAAAGTGTTTTATATAAACATTTTGGTTTTCAGATTATGGTTTAGATGGGTTACTGTGGTATCAATTACTAAAGAAAGACTTTATGATTGAGGAGTAGTAAACTATTTTTTCATAAATAGCGGAATCCTTCACGACAATCATCCTTTTAACATACATACATATACTCAAGCCTTTTAAATATATGTTTAAAGTAATAAATAAGTAACAACCGTGATAGTCCAGTGGGTAGAACACTCGGTTATCGTGCAAGCGACTAGTGTTCAAATCCTGGGTCGGGCCTACACCAATTTGTCTTTTCTAAAGACATATGTGTGGTTAATTTATCATGGTTGTTAACGGTGAGGGAAAACATCGTGAGGAAACCCACATGGCTGAGTTGTACTTAGTCATGTGACAGTGTATTCGTACAAAACGGCGATAGGCCTGCCCCCTATCACGTGAGTACACTGTCCATGCAAAACGTGGGTACTCTGAACACCAGGTGACAAAGTCACGTGATGTTCAGAAGTATTAGTACCTCTGCCAACCCCTTCGGGGATATTCGGCGTGAACGTTTATGTTTATGTAATAAATAAGATCCTGAATTCAACTAATACTAATTGCTTTTCCTGATCTGTGTAAAATATGTCCCCATATATTTATAGTGTGTGACGAAAACTGAAATATTCGTAAATCAACTACCTACTAAAACAACATGACCGTGGTAAAACTGACCGTAAAATCTATCGCCTTATGTCAGCCTAACATAATGTTTCCTCATTAATAACCACACAGCGGTAAACATCGGATCTAATACTAAAGAGGAAGCATCTTAAAACATTTAATAAGTTATAATTCATGCTTTTTATTAGTGTTATATTTTAAATTTTTACTTCCAAACATATAAAGTTTTATTTAATATAGCGTTTTTGCATTTAATCGACCAATAAAATACTTCGTTGATCATAAAATATTTATGAATAATTTGGTCACGCCGATTTGAAACGAAGAAAATAACTTCCAAGGTCACACTCTCGATAGTATATGAAAATTAAGAATTTGAAATAATGTGATGAATTATTTTTAAGACTGTTTGTGATAATTGCTACCCACATACTTTTTAAACGTTCCGGTTTCTGGGTTATAGGTCTTGTCTCTATCGAACTACTGTTGTGTATCTTATAATCCGATAACTTTTATGTCCCAAACCTTATTATGTCTCAACCCAGTAGGGCTCAATCCTACCCTGAAGAGTTCAATTTGGCCCAAGTCTACTACACTAAGCCTATTGCCGGGTCGAAAGTTATTGTGATTGTATTGTATTGTTTATATACCTTTATCTGACTGTGTATTATACATTTCTTAACATAAATCTTTTTTGTCAACAGGTAATCGTCTCAGTGTACCAGGGGCTCATAACCAGGATGAAAGTGTCAGTGAAGTGCTAGTGGCAGTTCGGTAGATGGTGTTAGTGTCGCTGTAGTGTCATAGTGTTGAATTAAAGTGTCGTTTGGATTGCCACCCGGAGTCATCGATAGTGCTATTTCGGAACGGTAAATGAGTCTTTTTTATATCTTTAGCTGAAGTGCGTTTAAGCTGCTTGTTATTTTAACTACATAAGCCATATTCTGAATATGAACTGCATGCGTTAGAAAATAATATATGTGTATTTGAAATTCAGTAATAAAATGTTTATTTAAGAGACGTTGACCCTGTGATACTGTGATAGCTCAGAGGGGAGGACCATACTGTTCACAAACAGAAAGGCGCGGGCTGAAATCTTGAATTGGGACTAAACCAATGTGACAATGTTATTAACGCTGGGGAAAAAAACAGAAGGGAACTCAAGTGGCTGCATTAAATTCATAATCATTTGACAGTGTGTGCGTACATAAACGGCGATAGACCTGCCCCCTGACACGTGAGTACACTGTCCAAGCAAAACGTCGGTGCTCTGAACGCCAGGTGACAATTTCACGTGATCTTCAGAAGTATTTATTTATTTATTAATTTATTTATTTACACACTCGAAATGTAATCTTGACAGATGAAACACCTAATATGATTACATTTCACTTTAAAATTTAATAAAAATCAACACAAAAATTAAAAAACATCAAGAAAATCTTAATTATTTTGAATAACATAAAAATCTCAGAGAAGTATTTGTGAAGTCAATCTGTGAGTACGAAAATAAATCCACTTCCTCTGCGATCTGGCTTTAACACCTCTGCCATATCCTTCAGGGATTGAACGCCTCAACGTTGAAATTAAATAGAGCTAATAAGTGAAGGATAGCAAGCTGCTTGTGCGCCTGCTGCTCGATCACGAAGTTGACCCACGTTGTAGGGGCCTCTCGAAGAATGGATTTGTAGAAGTAATAACACGGCAACTTGTTCGATTTGCGTTTATTACGAATTTATTTGAAACTGTTACAGCTGTATTAGGGTTTATGCTATATAAACTTTAATTGTACAATGACTTCGCGTCTTCTGTGTCTTCTTGCTTGAAATAATGTGATGAAAGGAAAAGAAAAATGCAGCCGTCATCCGGGTTTTATAGACGAAACTGTTTGTCTCTTTTTTGATGGCGCTTGACGTGACTGACGCGCCTCTGGATTGTTATGTTTTGAGCCCGTTAAAGCACTTGGATCCAAGTGCTTTAACATACTGGGGGGCCATTGAAGACGAGTCTTCAATCTTCTTCTACAAGTAGGCACAAGCGATTTATGGCTCGCCTTACTGTCGATTGCATGGTCTTGATATCGGCCACTCTCGGGACACCATCTGCTCCTGGATATAGTTTAGTGACTCGCCCTCTTCGCCATAACAGAGGTGGAGAGTTATCTTCGCTTATTAGGACAAGATCACCCATGCGCAAGTCTCTACATCTTAATCGCCATTGAGTTCGCTGTTGTAGCTCTGATAAATATTCTCTGTGCCATCTCCTCCAAAATGTTTGCCGTAGCTGCTCCAACAGTTGAATGCGATCCAATCTCTTCGTCGGTAAGTCTGCCAGATCCGGTGATGGAAGAGCCGTGAGTGACCTGCCGAGGAGAAAGTGTCCCGGTGTGAGAACTGCCAAATCATTTGGGGAGGAGGAAAGGGGAGCGATGGGTCTACTGTTGAGGATAGCCTCAACCTGGGCAAAAAGAAAAGATAATTCCTCGAATGTGAGGTGGGTGTTACCCATGATGCGTTTAATGTGAAACTTAGCAAGCTTAATGCCAGCTTCCGCGCTTCCGTTGAAATTAGGGGCGTAAACCGGGCAAAATCTAAAGTTAATATTTTGAACATTAGCAAACTGCACAAATGAGTCTTTAGTGTCGTTAAAAAATGAATTTATTTCCTTAGCTGCGGCAACGAAATTTCGCTCATTGTCACAAAATATTTCCGTGGGTTTTCCCCTGGCGAAAATAAAAGCATAAAGAAATTATGATGATGACCACCGTTGATGATGATGATAATCATGGTGATTGATCATCGCACTGATTCAAATACATCTGATAAATGAATCCAACAAAAAAAAATATATATATGCTAAAGTTCAAAGTCGATGAACTTGTAAGGTCAACTACCTCGATGTGAATGACCTTTAGGTAGTCAGCTGTTTACTGTATCTAGAAGGAAAGACATAATAAAATAGCAAATAATGATTGATCCATGTGTAGGATGATGTAAAGTGTATAAGTATTGTATAAAGTAAAATATTTGTATATAAATGTAAATTAAAAGTAAACCATAAACAATTGTTGAATGTTTGTTGTGTATGAGTTCATTCAACTTAGGCTATTAATAACCAATTGGTTTCGGTAAGGTGTAAGTATCACCAAGACGGTAATCTGCTGCCTTGAGTGGGCTGAGAGGACAGAAACGTCTAGTTTTTAGTCTATGAGTTCCAGTTAACTTGGTAAAAGAACTGCTACTAACAAAATTACAAGTTTGTGAATTTTGTGGTAATGAATGGGAAATCTTGCCAGCTATAATCCAGCCTAGCTGTGAATTATGCAGCATGGGTAGGCCTGGACCTAAGGTGAGCCTTTCGGAGCCAAGTAGATCCCAGAATAGATCGCCTCCAATCATAATGTCAACCTTTAGTGGTTGATTGAATTGAGGATCAGCTAATGTGATAGCTGAGGGAAGAGTGATATTTGAAACATCAATGGCTTCATTAGAATGCCTTTTTGCTATTGAAGGCAACACCAAAAAGGTGTGAAGATGTGAGTATGTGCCAGTGCGGGCACGAATTAACGCTGAGCACTGATGTGGTCTCAGGTTAAGAAAGGTGTTCCCAACGCCTGCAACACTGTTGTGTATTGAGGGTGTGGAAGCTAACTTAAGGCGATTCCTTAAGTCAGCGGAAAGAAAAGAGTAGTCAGAGCCGCTATCTAGCAAGCATCTGACGGTCTCCACCTTACCATTTTGGGGATTGATGATGTCAATCATGGCAGTGGAGCGAATGATCCCTGAAGGGGAAATTGGAGGACTGAGAGAAAGCGACTGAGGCATTGAAGTGACAGGATGTGATGATGGAGCAACATCATTTTGAAGAGGGGGAGAGCTGTGTAGCAGAGTGTGATGGCGTCCACCACACTTACGACAGTCTCCATAGGGACACTTGGCAACCATATGGTCAGACCGAAGGCAATTTGTGCAAACCTTAAGCCCAGTGACCCTACTCTGTCTGTCAGCCAATGTGAGCTTTCTGAAACGTAAACATCGGAACAGTAAATGTTTACCCTTGCAAAGGGGGCACTTGAAATTAGTATTGGTTGTAACTGTTGATGCTAGAGTGGCATTAGGTAAACGTGAGGGCAATTGAGGATTGCTAGCCTCATCACTTACCTTACCTGAAGTGGAAACAATAAACGCTTGAGGTGGATTTATTGTTTGTTTAATATGATTGTTACTATGATAGTGTTTTAAATCATGATTATTGTTATTATGACTGTTATTTGAGCCCTGTGATGTGTTAACCCTTACCTTACTTTGAGGTAATGTCTCTAAAATGTCAGCTCTTATCTTTAAAAATTCTTTTAAGTCATTAAAGGTTGGCAACTCTGAATGAAGATTACCTTTGTATTCTTCCCATTTGACATTGGTATTTTGATCAAACTTTGAGGAAGCTAAATAAATTAAAATAGAATCCCAGTGTTGAACTGGTTGACCTAAAGTCTGTAAAGCCCTAACATTCTTGGTGATGTGATCACTTAAAAACCTAAGAGACTTGTCTGATTCACTCTGCATAACCTTGAGATTAAAAAGTGCACTAAGGTGATTATTAACTAATTGTTTTGTATTGTTATACCTTTCACATAATATATTCCATGCTTCTACATAATTGAAATCAGATACCTCAAGATTTGCTATAACCCTGGCTGCTTCACCTTGTAGGTATGAGCAGAGGTAATGAAATTTATGAATAGGTTTAATGTGATTATTATTGTGAATTAATGATTCAAATGTATCTCTGAATTCAAGCCATTTGAAGTATGAACCATCAAACTTAGGTATAGTGATTTCAGGTAGCCTAAACCCCATTGTGCCTTGACCATTACAGTGGCATGGATGGGAGGCCTTTGACCCTTCAGTGGCATCTTGTAATTGGTCTGCAGGTTTGTTGACACCGAGCAGATTTCGAGCCTTCACAATACAAGAACAGAATTCATTTGATATGAGTTCTCTTTCATCTAATTCATAATCTAAGTTACTAAAATTAAGAGCTTCCATTTGTGATTGCAGGTGTTCAAATTGAGAGTTTAACTCCAAAAACTTATCTAGCTTTAATGATAACATTTGTTCATCCCTTGATGTCAATGGATGGGATTCACAATACTCTAATAAATTTAATAAATATTTTTTAAAGTGGGTTATTTGCCCTTTGATGGAACTGCGTTTATACTTAAGCACAGTATATTCATCGCTTGCCATTTTGGCAGGGCTTGAGCTTCGACTGGCATGAGCAGTGTTTGTTTTTACTGATAATTCACTGTCAGTCATATTGAAAAGGAAATTAATAATTAATAATTAATAAGTAACTAGTTAAGTGAAAGGTTCTGTATATAGATAAATTTCTGGAGTTAATTGTTATAGTAAAGGGTGTGGCAAGAATGTAAAATTAAAGTAAATTGTAAACCGGTTTACGCTCCTTGTGAAGGTGACGCCGCTGGAGACAACAGGCAGCAGCTGAATGATGCAGGCCTGCGTTCCTCGGTGAAGTTCACGTTCACTGAAATTGTTTGAAACAGTAGTAAGTATATATCCCTGAATCGTTTGGTAGAGCGGAAACTGGCATGAAACTAACCAATATTAAGTTTGTATATTGAAATTAATTGAATTAAGTGAAGAGTTGATTGATATGCTGCTAGAGTTGCCGGCACATGTGAGGTATGAGTACCTTAACTGCTACCTTTACTTAATTGAGTGAATGTATATAAGCAAAGTGAGTCAATGATTCACATGTGCACTTGATGGCTGTAGAAAATATATGGTTGATTAACCTAAGTGAAGAGCATGTGGTTTTGTAAAATTAGTTATGTTGCTGACTAGTTTTACAAAAACACTAAAATGCCAAAGTGAAGTTAAAATATTGAAAACTAAGTAATTAATGCAAGACAAGGCTGAAATTCTGATATTGATATGATTAAGAAACTATTTAAGTTGACATGTGGTATGAAACATAACCTGGATGTCCTTAATGGAGTGCGCTGATTCCACTTGGTGAGGCGTTGGAGCCTGTTAGATGAATTGCTGTAAGGTTAAGTTGCAATTATCTTTGTAAATGTTATGCGCTAACTCTGTAGCACATGGGAGGCCTATGTCATACACTGGATCACAGAAACCAGCGGCTGTGGCTCAGAAATAGCTGAGTGGTGATTGCCTTGTGCAATCAGTTCAACTTTAATTTCATCATGTGGACCATGCCGTTGAGAATCTATTCTAACCTCAAAATTTTTAAGAAATAAATGGGAAGTAATGTGCTTTCTAGGTAATTAAATAGATTTATGATAAGATTGATGTAAAATACAAAGGGATTGCTGAGATATTAATGGATGTAAATTGATTATCTATTGATTATCTTGACTAATTTGCCCGTGGTGAGGGGTTTTAAGGTGAGGAAAAGAAAGGAATGATCGGCTCACGACACTCTCCTCGGTAAGATGCTGGCAGGTGGGATGGCTGCTGCGTCCAACCCTTGGACCTGGCTTCTTCACCGGCGGCTTGGCGTAGTCCTCCTTTTCTCTCGTGCGTATTGTTGGTAGTGCCTCTGCTGCGTAGGCTGAAGTTTCTGTTCGGGCGCCAAGTGAAGGATAGCAAGCTGCTTGTGCGCCTGCTGCTCGATCACGAAGTTGACCCACGTTGTAGGGGCCTCTCGAAGAATGGATTTGTAGAAGTAATAACACGGCAACTTGTTCGATTTGCGTTTATTACGAATTTATTTGAAACTGTTACAGCTGTATTAGGGTTTATGCTATATAAACTTTAATTGTACAATGACTTCGCGTCTTCTGTGTCTTCTTGCTTGAAATAATGTGATGAAAGGAAAAGAAAAATGCAGCCGTCATCCGGGTTTTATAGACGAAACTGTTTGTCTCTTTTTTGATGGCGCTTGACGTGACTGACGCGCCTCTGGATTGTTATGTTTTGAGCCCGTTAAAGCACTTGGATCCAAGTGCTTTAACTTTAATAATATTGAAGTTAAGTCAACAAAGTACACACAGTTTAAGTCCAACTGACGCATATTTATTAGGTTAGCTCAGTTTCTCTGAGTTTAGCATTGCTTATTTATGTGTAACATAATTTATGTACATGTTTTAATGGGTACAGATACTAAACGATAGCAATATTAGCAATGTATGTGGAATGAGTTATGAGTATTAAATTATGTTTAAGCTTGGCTATGCTGATATCATTTATCGTGCGTCAAACGCATGGTTTTTGTAATGCTGCGATAATGTACATTGATTAAATAAATATAAACGAACATATTATACACAAATCAAGTTAGCCCCAAACTAAGTAAGACTTGTATTATGACTACTTATACTTTATATTACTCAAGACTAAGAAACAATCATTTATGCTCATCACATAAATGTTGCTCTCAGCGCCGATCGAACCCGCAACCTCTGAACCGAAAAGCTAGTCACCTATCTACTCGGCCACAGCTGTCGACGAACGAACTAAATGCGCGTTAACCTCCATGAAAACGGTTGAAATGAATGCTTTGTATCCAATTATTTGCAGAAATCATAAAATCATATTATAATACATCTATTCATTTGCATTTGTTGCATTTGTTGATTCTGGGTTTATTGTGTAGTTGAAAATAGCGTAATCGACGGCGTAAACAACTTTACATGCAAAATAAATGATCTCAAAGAGTATATCTATCTAGTACGTCTATAAACATCGATTCGATGACACAGGATTGTTCTACCAGCTGGTTCAGCTAGTGTCGACTTAATCCTTCAACCTTAATAAAACTTCAGAAATGTAGAAGACAAACGACCGATTTCTGAATTGAGTTTTCCAGCTGAGAACAACTTAAGTATCGTTCTGTCGCATTGAAATCTTAGCAACTGAATGAGACAAAACGATACTTAAGTCGTTCTCAGCTTGAATACTCATTTCAGAAATCGGGCGAAAGTATCAATATAATTAGCTCTTTATTAAGGTACGCGCAAAGACATACCTGTAAAATATTAAAAAGAGAAAACTGCGATTTTTTGTATGTTTGTAATCAGTAGGCTTTATAACCGCTCAACCTTTATTTATTTATGTATACCTTTGGTTATTTATGTTATTAATGTGTTATAAATGATGGAAATTAATTTGACTTGTGTTGTACTTTTGTAGGATTTATTGGTTTTTGTAGAATGTTTAATTATAATTTTTTTACCTATTTTAATTCAAAAACATATTACAATATAAAAAATGTAAAGACTGATGTTGTAAGCTCGGAAGAGCAAAATGTGTATGGCACCATTAATAATACGATGTAACAACTTTGTAACCCGCATTTACAACGAATAAATGATTATGATTATTATGATTTAAAACATAGGCTTTATTTATATATTCACACAAAATAGTAACTGAGAAACTTTAGATATTCGAAAAAAACATTTTTCTTCACTAGTATATGTTATAAAGAAAGTTATGTCTCGTAAATCTTTACACGGGGCTCAGTGAGAGCAGACTTCAAGTATGTGTATCTTGATAAGTTAAGGGTCAATTCAACATAATATTTCTTACAATGAGAATCCCCTCCGTATCCCTCATTACGCACCCTATTTTGTGAGCCATCGAATACGTGCTTAATAAATGGTAATGATAAAATGATGGTGAATCATGTATCATTTATGTTTCATCAATATCCAGTTCTTTTTTAATATATTCAACTTATTTTTACACCAATTCATACATACTTGTAATATGTACTCACGCAATTGGGTCCCTTATTTTGTATAGCGTTATTGCAGTTACCAAAATATGTATATTTATATTTACGTTGATGTAAATGGACGGTGTAGCGGTGTAACGTAATCGCCATTGACGTTTTAATGTGACATATCTAATTTCCAAACAAAGTAATGGTTTAACAAAAGGCGGTATTCGTGGCGGTCTTCACTACGTCATTCAAATATTTGTGAATCTCAGCATTAAATAGGATGTTCCTGATAAGTTTTCCCTGTTAAGAAGTTTGAGAACCGTAATTTGTGGTAGTGACTTACGCAAATGTTCATTTACTTCAGCATTTTTTATTGGACTATATCAAACGTAGTATATTATTGCACCATAATGTATTTACGCCTAATGGTTAAGCTGCTGAATTGTGTCCTAACAGTCTATTAAAAAGCATCACTCAAACGTCGCAAAGAATAACTGGACATGCATTTCATAACTTAATAGCCTTGTTAGTTGATGATCTCTGATAATCGCAATCATAAAGCATAAATAGCGACATTAATCCACGTAATTATCGTGGCAAGCAACCTCGTAGGATGTAATAGCTAAATAAACGCGAGCGGCCATTAGCCAAATTGAGTAATTGCGAATGACTTGATGCTTGGGAACTTTGCGTTTTTATACATTATACATTATAGACCGAGTGAATGTTCGTTCGTTGAGACTTCTTGTTCTTAAGTAAGTTGTATTTACACGTGTTGTGATTTCGTTCAAGCTCAGAATCATTCTGAATGTCGGAGACCAAAATAGACAAGACGTTGCGGAAAAATCAACTAATCAGCCACGTTTGACAGTTGCGAAGAGAAAGGATGGTGAAATTAATGATAATTTTAGGATACCTAATGAGGCGTAGAAATTGGGGACGCGTAAAAACTACTTAACATTAGCTTAAACCGATAAACACTATTTTGTATATTAAATAAAACGTGCTACGTAAATCCACTCTGATGCAGTTCCGCTGGGAAACACAAGATTCGGATATGTCTGACTCAAAGAGTTTACGTGGTGTTGGCAGATTGCCCAACCGGGCCAAACGGCCGTGGGCCAACCAAGCCAAACGGCCAAACCTCTAAATGCCATGGCGGGAATCTCTAGTGTCATCTAAACATGGATTTACTTACCTACTTCAGTTTATAATGCAAATATACATGCAGAAGCCAGCTGGTGTTGTTCTAAGAGTATTAAATTTAATCACAGCGTTAAATTTAAATAGACTGATTTCAGAAAGCTTGTTTACCACATTGTTATGGTACTAGGGTTGAAGAGATCTGTTTTATGTTCAATTCAAACTTTTTATCTATTCTTTATATTATAAAACTAAAAAGATTATATAACAAACGAAACGATAAAAAAAAACAATGTAAGATAGCCCCTTTATTCAGTATATACTTACTCCTTGTATTATGGTATTAGCTATACTGGTTTAGCAAATACATTTAGAACAAGAAAGCGAACGCGACCGCGACATCTGCGTCAATAAAAAAACAGCATAGATAGTAAGAGCGACCTTACTCTACTAGATATCGCGTGGTATAAAACAGCCATCTCTTTCGCACTTACTTAGTATCGTAAACTGTCATCTCATTCTTACCGATATCGTGACGATAAAATAGCGCTAATACGTTAAACTTTAAGTAGTGTCGTTACAGCAAATATTAAGTTTTTGTGCCTGAGCAAAAAAAGTCCAAATATTTCATCTTTGACATTTATAATAAACTCGTCGAGCCAGCCTAAAACGAGCTCACGGTCGATATATCATATTTGTTTTTTAGGTATTCTGCTTATCTCAAACTTGTTAGTCTTATAAAGGCGCTTAGACACTATTACTTAGTTTCCCGTCTATATATAATAAACCAGTTGAGTGGTCGGTGGTATTATTATTTCTGAGGGATAAATGTTTGGATCGTAAAGTGTTAAACATTATATCACGAATGAAAATATATTTGCTAATTTTTGTAACATTCATCGATAGGTCTTATAAAAGTTATGTGATTAATTGTGCACTATAAACGCTTCATCTCATGTCGATAAATTTTATTTTTGTTGTTACCGCTGAATTCTATAGTTTGTTTTTTATTACTCAATTTTATTAACACGTTGGCTTTTTAAGATCATATAGATAAATAGTTGACATTTAAGATATTAAAAAAATAATAGCCGTGTGTCCTTCTAAAGGTTGCTAATAAAAATGAATAGTTGTGGCAAAAAATTAAGTGGTAGCGTAAACACGCCCGCTCGTTATCTTAATTAATAATATTTTATCGATAGTGTAGTGTTTTATGTGATCGTGTCAATATAATAGCTAATTTTGCATTATTTATTACTTCTCGTGTGAAACGCCACTTCCGCTAAGTTCTTGCTTCATCAGAGTCGAGCAATCTCTCAATCAAACGCTCTATATTCGTATCTCCGAAGAGGTTATACAAAGCAGAGTGTGTTTCAATAACGTTTACGTTCAGAACGATCGAGTCACATACGTAAGAATGGAATCATTACATATTCTTGTCTCTTTTACTCTTTAACATTATTTAATTTTGGCGTAAAGTAATATCTTTGATACAAATGCACTTTGATTATTTGTTGCTTTGGGAACGGTATAAAAAATAGTCTACTAATAACTATATTAGGACAAAAAAACAGCTATTCATATTTAAGATACCTTTTGTCATCGGTCTTTGGGTAACTCTGACTAATGAGGAGTATTAGGCATTACTGGCAAAGCACATTGGTCAAAGACATTCATGTTTGGTTTCTGCGGCGGATTTCTGGTCTAGAAGATCGCACATATTTCTAAACGCTTCGGCCATCCAAGCTGGATTCCAAAGTTCACCTCATTCTTAAAGTTGGCTCTACCAACCTTTAATCTTCAATCACCTTATAAGTGCATTTTTACGGTTTAATAAAATAAAATTATTTATATAAGTTCGAAGTCAAGATTTACAGTATGTTCTCGATAAACCAAAATCACTGTATAGACCGCGAGTAATAATTCAGGATCTAGGAAACTAGAATTTATGAGTGGTGGGCGTAAAGATATAAATCTGTCCTGTTAGCGGCATCGCAGCTTGGTGAGCCAATCAGCCGGGCCATTGACAATCTCGCTGCCAGCCTCACTTTAATTCTATAGGAATCCGAGCTCTATACCTGTAAATGGTAATCCTAAAGCTGCTATTAAATGTGAGAAGTGAAGAGTCCTTTGTGTACCGTGGGTTTGCTTTTTACGTTTTAACTTGCATGATCATTATTGTGCTGGTTTATCGGGAATATACGACATTAAGTTGCTTTTTCTAATGGGTACTCTTTTAAGCTATCACAAATATCTTTCTAACTTATGAAATATTATAAATAACTTAATCGTAAATATTCATCTTTCTAACTTGCGCATGATATGACATAATCAATATTCATTATTATATTTTTTTGGGATTAGCAAGATGTCTATTCTGGCCAGCTAGGTCAGCGATGATGATTA